>JARBWK010002215.1:0-15760 GCA_030556195.1 Anolis apletophallus
TCTAAAATCATAATAGTAAATAAAGAAACAACATTCAAAACAGGGGAATTCCAGACAAGAAACCAGCTAAACATCTCAACAAAGGATTCCTTCAGGCAGTAAGAAGCCACACCTTGAAAACAGCTAGGCCATTAAATGCTAATCAAGGTGGCCAGTTTGAAACATTAACATCTACCTCCAACAGACAAGAGCGTTTGCTCCACCCTGACATTCCACAGATTTGAAGGCATGATGTCGGTATGGATTGAGTTGGTGGCAGTAGACGCCACTCCAATTTTGTAGCATCAAGGAAGCATGCAGATGTACGAAGTCATGGGGCCTGTAGGCTGTTCTCATGGCAATGAATGATGTCCCAAAAAACTTCAAAGAATAACAGCCAAAAAGCTAAGTGTGTACAAGTGAAAGAAATAGACAATAGCACCAGGCTAATAACAAATATAAATTTATAATTTCTATAATTCAATATTCAGACATACGTGCACCTGGGAGGTAGACCGAATAGATAAGGCTAATCCTCAGCATACAGGAACAAGGGTATAATCCCCAGGACAACCCATACGGTATGGTAAATCACAGTTGTGAGTCCCACAGTTCAAGCCTCATAGGCTAAAGAGTTCCTGGAGATGCTGCAAAGGTCCAAGTTCCGAGGTGAAAATCAATAGTAAATACGTAGATGGGGATTTAAGGTAAGAATGTTCAGGTCCAGGTAAATAGGAAGATATCACAGGAAAAATTCCAGGACGCAGGAGACAATGCATAGGCGTCTCCCTCATGTAGATGTACTATAGAATTGCCGACAGAAGACGTTTGCAGGGGGTACAAAAGAACTTTAGGTTTAAATTGATTATGGGGGTGCTGGTAGTCGGGTTGTGGAGAAAAATTCTTTCAGTCTAATTGATCGAAATAAGGTTGATAAATCCTTTCTAATATCCAAATCACGGCAATGGGGAGTTCTTTTGTACCCCTAATCCACCTCACTGTATTAGAACTTTGAAGAACAAATATTGAAGGAGGTCAGACTTATTACATGATAATGATTACAATAAATCGAATTTATCAGCCAAGGAACTTCAGACTATTAAAGACTTAGGAAATAACCCCAATATAACCATTCAGAGAGCAGATAAAGGGGGCAGTAGTTATTTTGGACAGACATATATATATACAGGGAATGCCTTAGACAACTTGAAGACACTACATTCTATCATAAACTCACAGCAGACCCCATCAGACATTACATGAATATAATTAATCTATCTATTCAAGAGGGGATAGCTCAGGGGTTCATAGAAGATAAAACCGGGATTTCTCACCCCTAAGGACATTTCAGTTCCAAATTCTATTGTTTACTAAAGTTGCATAAAACAAATATCCCCGCGTAGACCTATCAAGCCGCCGCGGAGGAATTTTACAACCCTCTCATTTATAGATTCTTTCCTTCAACCTGCAGTTCTTAAGACCAGGGCCTATACAAAAGATACGACTCATTTCATAAATAAGATTGAGAATTTGCAGATAAGCCCTAACGACTGGCTCCTGACTGGCGGACGTCCTCCCTTACACTCAGATCCCTCTGCCAGAATTAAGGGAGGTGGTAGAAAATACCTTTTGAATTCTACGTCTCCGTAAAAAAAGCCGCCACGGGGTTCTTACTCAGTCTATTAGATTTTATTTTAGATTATAATTATTTTTCCTTTCTGACTCGATCTATATCTCCAAGTCCACGGAATAAGTATGGGGACCGCTCAGCTCCATCCCTAGCCAATATTTTCATGGACAACTTAGAAAGAAAATTTATTTTTCCAACCACTCCCAATCCATTTTCATCCTCAATTAAAATATATACTAGATTTATTGATGACGTCTTTCTGATCACTAATTATGCAAATATAACTGAATTCCAGGATTGGTTGAACAGTTGGCACCCCACCATTAAATTCACAGCCCAAGCCAGTCACCAGACAGTGGATTCTTAGATATTTCGTATATGTGAAGGACTCTTATCTGAAAGTTAAGAATTATCACAAGCCTGTGAATAAAAACACTTATTTGCATTATAAGAGCTTTCACCCCATAGATTAAAGAACAATTTTTGCCATATATTCCCAATTTCTTAGAATTAAAAGAAATTTCCTCTTCTACTACTGATTTTCATAGAGATGCAGATAGAATGACTACTGATTTTCTGGATAGAGGCTACCCATTGAATGTAGTATTAGCAGCTAGGCGTAGAGCAGAGGCTGCCAGATCCTCCTTGTTACAGCCCAGGAACAACACTTCCCATGCCAGACTAGTATGGCCTCTACCCTTACCCCCCATTCTAAAGATATTACCCGCATTATTCATTCCTATTGGCCCTCATATCCCACATCGAAGGCTTGCAAGAACGCCCCTATGGTGGCATATAAAAGAACTAATAACCTTCGCAATTATTTTGATACATAATAACTTTTTTATCTCTTCCTCCTGCCCCCCAGTGTCCTCAGTCCAGCTCTCAACCTTGTTTACACTGTTCGAGTCTGTAAAAATATCAGCACGAATAAACAAATCTATAGTCTCGTTAAAAACAGGTGGTTCCAGATTAGATGCTTTGGAACCTGTTCCTCTAAATTTTTAATTTATGGAATTTCCTGCGAATGTCATATGGTTTATATAGGCCAGACAAAAAGAGAATTAAGATCGAGATTTATAGAACATCGTTTAAAAATAAATAGAAAATGCACAGATTCGCATTCTATACACACTGTGTAAACAAGCTTAAACATACTGCTGCTGACTCTTTAAAAGTCAGAGTTCTGAAAAGATTATTCCCAAACCACATTCAGATGGTTCTTTACAATTAAATCAAGCTGAACTTAAATGGCAAAATTCTCCTAGATTCTGAGTGGCCACATGGGTCTTAATGACCCAGTTCATTTACACACCCTTCTGAATTAATTATAAAATACTTCCTAAGAGGATCGCAATTACCCCACGGGTCACCCTACTTCATTGAAGCGGGTTAAGATGGTCAATTCTTTACAATGGGTATGTATACCTGTATATGGAGGGATTTCTTATTATTTGTTGCTATGTCAGACTTGTATTGATTGTGATGTATGTGTATATATATTTTCAGTAAATATGGGACGCCTTTTTAATTTGTATTAACGTCTTGAAAAGCCAAGCAGTAAACGATTCCAAGCGGCCAAATACACTGCAAACGTCTTCCGTCGGCAATTCTATAGTACATCTACATGAGGAGACGCCTATGCATTGTCTCCTGCGCCCTGGAATTTTCCCTGTGATACCTTCCTATTTACCTGACCTGAACATTCTTACCTTAAATCCCATCTACGTATTTACTATTGATTTTCACTCGAACTTGACCTTTGCAGCATCTCAGGAACTCTTTAGCCTATGAGGCTTGAACTGTGGGACTCACAACTGTGATTTACCATACCGTATGGGTTGTCCTGGGGATTATACCCTTGTTCCTGTATGCTGAGGATTAGCCTTATCTATTCGGTCTACCTCCCAGGTGCACGATGTACGAATATTGAATTATAGAAATTATAGAATTTATATTTGTTATTAGCCAGTGTAGCACAGCAGTTCTCGTTCGTGCCTGAGGGCAAGGAATAGGTCCTGGGGTCCCTTTAGCATTGGGGCCTGCAGCAGAGGTGGATTCGGAGGATGAGCTAGATGACTGGGAAGCACAGGGCCTTCGATGGGCCGCAGTCTCCAGAGAGCTTGGCATGGGATGAAATGTGCTTTGGGCCCATCTTAGATTCTGATCACCAGGTGGAGATGGGAAGCAGCGAAGGGAGTTATGAGCACCCGGGGAGGAATTCCCAAGAGCCCGAGAATGTAAACATGGATGAATCTGAGTGGGAAAGTGCCAGGGGGAAAGTTCTCAGGAAGATAGCGACACAGCTGCCGAGAGGCAAGGTCGCCCTTCGATAGGGAGACAGACATTGAGTCTAGCAGGAGGGCTTGGTCGAGAGTCCTAGATCACCGAGGTCCGTGAGCAGAGATTGGAGACGAAGGAGCCTAGAGCGCCGGTTCCTCGCCGACGGATTAAGTATAGGGTCCGTGGGAACGATCCTCAGTTCTCCGGCCACGTCTTTTCCTGAACAGGCGTGAAGCGGAGTGGGACCACCAGCCAGCCGTGGTCATCAAGCCTTGCCTTGCATTTGCCTTGTTTCCTGAGCCGCATTGGTTTGCGGAGCCTTGTCCTGTTTCCTGATCCGCATTGGTTTGGAGCCTTGCCCTGATTCCTGATCCGCATTGGATTGCGGAGCTTTGCCACGCTTCAAGCTTCTTTGCTAATTACTTTGGACTACTTTGCTTACTACCTTATGGACACTTTTATCATTGAACTATTTACTCTTTGGAACTGTTTTTATACTCAATAAAGTAGTTAGCCTTCAGTACGTCTCTGTGTGTGTGTTTAAGGGCCCGCCAGGTCCGTGATCGTGACAGCTGGCCGGAGAACTCAAGAACCCCTTATCACACACGGGACGCCGCTTCGGGGACGCCGCAAGAAGCGCTCCACGCCAGTGGTCGCCATGGCTAACTTGACCGATGTCCAAGTGCAAGAATTGCAACGAATTGGGTGAGCTGCGGACCGGGCTGGACGGCACCGGGGTGAGCCCACCTGGCCGCTTTAGTGGTAATCCGCCCAGGTGGGAGGTTTTTGTTTGCCAAGTGGAACTTTATTTGGAGCAACGCCCAACGAGTTCGCCAACGACGAGCCCAGGTGGTTTTTGTTTTCAACCTGATGGAAGGAACAGCGGCAACGTGGCTACCGCGTTGATCCGGGCGCAGTCCCCCCATACCAACACGCTGCGGGCTTTCCTAGACGATCAGGGCGACCTGGGGGCTCCGTCAATGAAGAGCTCGCCGAGAGGATTTGGCTCGGCTGATGAGCAAGGATCTATCCCTGTCCCAGTACATCTCCCATTTTCGAGTCCTGGCTTCCCAGACACAGTGGGGTCTACCGGCGTTGCGGTATCACTACATTGCGGGGCTGTTCACGGAACTGCAACAGGAGATGTTAAAACATCCCCGGCCCGCGGATCTGGAGGCCGCCATCACCTTGAGCTCAGATGGAAGCAGGACTGCAGACTAGGAGGCGGTGGGACAAGGGCGTGATGGAGAAACTGGTGGCACGGAAGGGAAGGGGCTGGACAGTTTCAACCCCGCAATTGCCAGTGCCGGCCGGCCCGATGACCCGGAACCCATGCAGTTGGGAACAGTGCGCCCAAAGTAGACCAGGCGGAGAAGGCGTCGCCGCCTCAACTTATGTTGGTACTGCGGGGGCTGGACATTTTTCTAAGGAGTGCCCCCAGAAACCGTGGAAAGACTCCTCGGGCCTCCGCCGCCCTTGGGGCGCCCGAGGCCAAGAGGCCCTTCAGGCGACGGGGGAAGGGGCCGCCGGGTGTAAGAGGGTTCGCTCACTCGGCCGATGTCACTAACCTCCCTGAACCCAAGACTGGACAATTGTTCCTTGTAATGGTCAGTTGGTGGTCACCCGAGAAGGGGCCTATGATGGTCCATGCCTTGATAGAATCTGGAGCGACCAACAACTTCATCGATGCAGACTATGCCAAGTCTGCCGGATTACAATTTCTTGATCTCCAAGAGCCCAAGGGCGTCCAAACCATTGATGGGAGAGTCCTGAAAACGGGGGCTGTAACTCAGTATACAGCTCCTACCAGGATGTGGACTAGTTCTCATAAAGAGGACATTTCTTTTCTTGTGACCAAGCTCCCAGATTTCCCCATTGTCCTGGGCATTGTGTGGCTCGCCCTCCATGACCCCCAGATCTGCTGGGCTAAGAGACAGCTAATTTTTTCTTCAGACCATTGCCAGGGACACTGCATGACGGCTCGGGCGTGCCTGGCCCAAGAAGTGGAGAATGTGGCCACCCTGCCCAAGAAGTATGCCGGAGTTTTGGGATGTCTTCAGTGAGAAGGAGGCGAACGTCTGCCTCCCCACCGGCCCTATGACTGTGCCATTGAATTGCAGCGGGAGCCCCAATCCCGCGGGGGAGACTCTACCCTCTCTCGGAACCAGAGCAACAGGCTCTCCGAGATTTCCTGGATGAGAATCTGCGGAAGGGGTTCATTCGGCCCCTCCCAATCCCCGGCAGGGGCCCGATTCTCTTCGTCAAGAAGAAATCGGGGAGTTCTTGGCTTTTGCAATGACTACAGGAACTCAACAAGATCACGATCCGGAATCGCTATCCCCTGCCCTTGATTCCCGAGCTCTTGGAGCGGATGTGGGGAGCTAAGGTGTTCACTAAACTGGACCCGCGGGGGGCTTACAACCTTGTCCGGATTCGCCAGGGTGATGAATGGAAGACGGCCTTCCAGACCAAGTGGGGCAGTTTCAATACCTGGTGATGGGATTCGGGTTTGTGCAACGCCCTGCCTGTTTTCAACATTTCATGAATGACATTTTCCGAAACCTTTTGGACCGCTATCTGGCGTCTACTTAGACGACCTGCTGATTTTTTCTCCGGATCAGGCGACCCATGATCGCCATGTCAAGGAAGTGCTCCAGAGGCTGAGGGCCCATGGGCTCTATGCTAAGCTGGAGAAATGTGCTTTTGACTTGCGTGAGGTAGACTTTCTGGGCTACCGTATCTCACCTACGGGCATTGCCATGGATGACACCAAGGTCCAAGCCGTGGTCGACTGGGCGGCCCCTGCTAGCAAAAAAGACATTCAAAGATTCCTGGGCTTTGCCAACTACTACAGAAAGTTCATTCCTGACTTTGCCAAGTGGGCTGATCCGATCACCCAGTGTTTGCGGGGAAAGGTGCCGTTCCGGTGGACTCCGGAGGCGGATGTAGGGTTCCGCAAGTTGAAGCAGCTGTTCACCACTCAGCCGCTTTTGCAGCACTCCCAACCCCCACCTTTCATCGCCCAGGCCGATGCTCTCGGATGTGGCGGTGGAGCGATCCTGCTACAGCCTCAGGGGACGGACTTGTTGCCCTGTGCCTACTATTCCCGGCAGCTGACGGCCCGGAAAAGAACGACACCATTTGGGAGAAGGAACTGTTGGCCATCAAGGTGGCTTTCGAGGTCTGGAGACACCTGCTTGAAGGGGCCAAGTTCCCGGTGGAGGTCCACACCGACCACCGGAACTTGGAGCATCTGAAATCCCAGCGCAAATTGAACCAGAGGCAACAGCGATGGTCCCTGTTCTTTGAGCGATTCAATTTCCGCATTCACTATGTGACCCCCAAGCAGACCAAGCAAGCTGATGCGCTGTCCAGAAAGCCGGAGTATGTACGTTAGGGCGACGGGCCGTCCGAGGCCCGGTTGCTTAAAGCGGAGAACTTTGCGGCTGCTCGGGCGCTCCCTGTCAACCCTCCAGTGGCTCCGCCAGCCCCTGGTGACAAGAGACCATTGAGTGTTCGTGTCCAGGCTCGCCAGCGGACCGATCCGTGGGTGCAGGAGCAGCTGACCAAGGGGCCTCAAGCCCCTTTCCAGGTAAAGAACGGGGTGCTTTACCACCGGGACTCTGTCTATGTTTCCCCTGGGCCCGAGCGGGCGGACATTCTCAAGCTTTGCCACGATAGCCGGGCCGCAGGCCATTTTGGACTGTTTAAGACTTTGCAACTGGTCCTACGGGACTTTTGGCGGCTTAAAGTGCGGAGGGATGTGGAGGACTATGTGGGATCCTGCCCTGTGTGTCACCGGGCTAAGAACCAAGGGGCAAGCCGGCCGGTTTGCTCCAGCCGCTTCCGACCCCCTCTGCACCCTGGAAGATGATTTCGGCCGATTTTTCATCACCGACCTCCCCAAGTCCAAGGGCTTCACCACGATATTGGTCGTGGTGGACTGTTTCACCAAGATGGGACACTTCATCCCCGGTGGGGGGTGCCCACTGCCAAAGAGACTGCTGATATGTTTGTGCAACATGTGTTTCGGCTGCATGGACTTCCACAGAGCCTGGTGACTGACCGGGCACCCAATTCACTTCCCAGTTCTGGAAGGCTGTCCAGAAGTTGCTGGTGTGCATGTCCACGGCCCATCACCCGCAGACCGATGGCCAGACCGAACGGGTCAACGCCACCTTGGAGCAGTACCTGCGCTGCTATGTCAACTATCAGCAAAACAATTGGGCGTCCTTGTTGTCCCTGGCAGAGTTTGCTTACAACAATGCGACGCAGGAATCCATCAAAGAGACTCCTTTCTTTGCTAACTATGGACACCACCCTCGGTTCTACCCGCCGGTGGACCCGTCCGGAGATGTTTCCGAGGCTAAGGATTGGCTTCGAGAGCTCACTGCACTCCAAGACTTGCTACGCACTCAATTGGACCAGGCGAAAAGCTGACTACAAGCGGATGGCTGATCGGCGGCGCCAGGAGGGTCCTGACATCCTTGTGGGGGATAAAGTTTGGCTGTCCACCATGACTTTGCCTACGCAGCGACCCAGCCGCAAGCTGGACGCGAGATTTCTGGGTCCCTACAAAGTTTTGGAGAAGGTGGGGCCTGTTTCCTTCAAACTACAACTCCCAGCGGACATGAAGCTCCACCCGGTGTTTCATCGTTCGTTGCTCCGCCAGGCAAGGGGGGTGCGGCCTGACGTGACGCAGCCGCCTCCCTCCCCCTGTGATGCGCGATGGCGAGGAGGAGTTGGAGGTCCAGGACATCTTGGATGCTCGCATCCACTACCGGAAGTTAGAGTATTTGCTTGACTGGAAGGGGTTGGGACCGGAAGAACGTTCATGGACCGGGCTCGGGATGTCCATGCTCCGGATCTCGTGGCTCCGTTTTCACCGCAAGTACCCTGACAAAACCCAAACCTCGAGGGCGGCCTGGGAGGGGCCCTGAGGGGGATAGTATAGCACAGCAGTTCTCGTTCGTGCCTGGAGGGCAAGGAATAGGTCCTGGGGTCCCTTTAGCATTAGGGCCTGCAGCAGCAGAGGTGGATTCGGAGGATGAGCTAGATGACTGGGGGGAAGCACAGGGCCCTTCGGATGGGCCGCAGTCTCCCACAGAGAGCTTGGCATGGGATGAACTGTGCTTTGGGCCCATCTTAGATTCTGTTCACCAGGTGGAGATGGGAAGCAGCGAAGGGAGTTATGAGCACCCCGGGGGGAGGAATTCCCAAGAGCCCGAGAATGTAAACATGGATGAATCCGAGTGGGAAAGTGCCAGGGAGGAAAGTTCTCAGGAAGATAGCGACACAGCTGCCGAGAGGCAAGGTCGCTCCTTCGATAGGGAGACGAGACATTGAGTCTAGTAGGAGGGCTTGGTCGAGATTCCTTGATCGACCGAGGTCCGTGAGCAGAGATTGAGACGAAGGAGCCTAGAACGCCGCGGACCTCGGTCGACGGATTAAGTATAGGGTCCGTGGGAACGCATCCTCAGTTCTCCGGCCACGTCTTTCCTGAACAGGCGTGAAGCGGAGTGGGACCACCAGCCAGCCGTGGTCATCAAGCCTTGCCTTGCATTTGCCTTGTTTCCTGAGCCGCATTGGTTTGCGGAGCCTTGTCCTGTTTCCTGATCCGCATTGGCTTGCGGAGCCTTGCCCTGATTCCTGATCCGCATTGGATTGCGGAGCTTTGCCACGCTTCAAGCTTCTTTGCTACGTTACTTTGACTACTTTGCTTACTACCTTATGGACACTTTTATCATTGAACTATTTACTCTTTGGAACTGTTTTTATACTCAATAAAGTAGTTAGCCTTCAGTACGTCTCTGTGTGTGTGTTTAAGGGGCCCGCCAGGTCCGTGATCGTGACAGCCTGGTGCTATTGTCTATTTCTTTCACCAAAAAACTTCAAGGCATGCAAATTGTGTTGGTAATCTGCCTAATGCTGACTGATTAAAGTGTCTGTATGATCTCTCTCCTTTTCCTTCTCCTCTTCTTAACCCAAACCTTAATCCTAACCCCAACCCAGCTCTTTCTCAGGGCAGGTCTACACTTGCTATTAAATCCACAAACAGACCAGAGCGGAAATTATCTGGACTGGCCCCAGAGGTAGCCAGACACACCTATTCACACCCACTACAACAGGGGTGCTCACACTTTTTCAGCATGCAAGCTACTTATAAAACAACCAAGTCAAAATGATTTACCTACCCACTACTCAGAGAGCCATAAAAGCAAAATATTTGGAAATTTATTTCAGTGAGAGCCATACAATATATTTTAAGACTGAATTCAACTAAATGTGAGTATAATAAGCCCCTGAATTTATTCATAATAATAATGATGATAATAATATTCATTCAGTCTCTGCTACTACTACTACTAATAGTAACAACAATAGGTTCCTAGAGTAGAAGGAGACCTCTAAGGGCCATCCAGTCCAACCTCCTTCTGCCATAAGGGAAAAACACAATCAAAGCATTCCTCACAGATGGCCATTCAGCCTCTGATAACAACAACAACAACAACAATGGGTTCCTAGAATAGGAGACCTCCAAGGGCCATCCAGTCCAACCTCCTTCTGCACCTGGGTGGCGTCGGGAGCCTGCGGGGCGGGACTGAGCCTTCCTCCCACCCTGCCTGCAATCTACCAGGACGCCCTACGAGATCTACCAGTAGATCACGATCTACCTAATGAGCACCCCTGCACTACAATATCAGTGTAATTCATCACATTTTCTTTCTGCTGATGAGGGCAGGGAAAGAGTAATGGTACCTGTGTCCCATCTGGACATTAGACCAGTTTGAATCAAACTCAGTCCAGCTGTCCAGAATGCCTCAAGGTCACAGAATACTTCAGATTTTGCCGGAAATGGGGCAAAGCTGGTTTAACTCAGGAAAACCCATGATACTCACTGGGGATGGACAGAAATCAATTCAGGGTAAATTTAGGTTTTCTTGCCTGTATAGACACTACCTCAGTCTCTCTCCCTCCCTCCCTCCCTCCCTCCCTCCCTCCCTCCCTCCCCCACCTCTCTCTCTTATTTCTTCATCACATTCATACTTTACATGTTTAGATGTACCCTTTAGACATACTGTCTAGTGTCTGTACACCTAAAATTGTAATAATGTGTAATAATAGATACTCTACGCACCTCACAATTGTTTGGGAAGGAACAATTTTCAGGTGCCTAGTGTACTTCTTATACATTATAAGAGTTTGCAGCTGAAGCTCATTCTGATAAGAGGATAAGAAGAGATTTATAAGTATATTATGCATTTATATATTACATATACTCCACGAACTGTACTTTTATCTTTCGTTAGATAAGGGATCCTGACTGACAGGTCTATTATTCTTGTCTGAAAATCCTCTTTTTTCAACACCTCATGGGGCACCCATAGATTTTAATGTATTTGGAATGGGTGGTTGATTTCACTAGCTGGAAAGCTGGTATGTCACTTTACACAGTGTATAGTGAAACCAACAGCAAAAGGTAGATTACCCAAAATGCAACTGAGGTGGGCTCAGGAGCAGTAATAGAACAAGATCATGGTACTATGACACTAATGAAGTATTTGGGGTGCTCTGCTTGAAAACGACATCTCTTATATTTGGGAGGATAGTGGAATGGCAATGCAGTCTTGTGTATTATCATTGTTTGCATTATAATGCTACTAGTGCCCATATTTCCTTTTTGACATTTATATACAACAATACTATTTGTAGCACCTGTTTTGCTCTGTCCTCTGCCCCAGGAAGTTGTATTTGTACAATTATGCCATTACTAAGGATCATATCATACTTACCACAACAAACATCCTAGGATGTTTGAGCCTTCTTAGGGGACGGAGCCCCACACCGGCCATCAAATGACATTGTGTGACTTCCGGCAGAGGTCCCGCCTCCAACCAGGGTGGAAGTGTCCTTGGATGTTTCCCTCCAAACACAAGAGCCTTTTTGTGTTGTGCTGATTCCAATGTGTGATAAGGTCAAAATATGCCCCCACCCCCTGCAATTCCCTGTCCAGGATGTCCATGAATTATACCATTTCCAGTATTTATTCTATGTTTTGTCTTTTTCTTAGTCTTGCTTTTGTAGTTCAAACTAGGGAGAAAGTGGAAATAATAATAGCAATAGTACAGGTTGACTATCCATATAATCGTTTTTTAATTTTTAAAATTTTTTAAAAAATAATTTTATTAAGAATATACAAAACACAATATCTACACAAACATATATGCTAGGGACAAGACAGGGAAGGGAGGAGAGGGAAGGGACAAAGGGAGTGAGAAACAACTAAAAACATGTTGACTTTGCGCTGTGTTATAAGCTTTGAGTACAAAGATAACTTTAAAAGATGGCAATCAGAATTAGCCAAATTTATATGACAAGGGAAGAAACCCAGGATCAAATCAAAATACATGCAGGAGCTTCCCCAAAACGGTGGATTTGGAGTACCTGATCTAACTATATACTATGAGGCAAACTGTCTAGATGGTTTGAAAGATTGGCTAGAACTAAAAAATAAGAAGTTGCTGAATCCAGGTTGACTATCCATATTATCTTTTGGACCATAAGTGTTTTAGTTTTTTTATATAAAAAAATTGAAATACTTATCTCTGCAAATATGACCATGATGAGATGTTTTAGAAGTGAAAACCAAATTTAAATATGAAATTCATTTAAGTTTCACGTGCACTTTACCTACACAGCCTGGAGGTAATTGTATACAGTATTTTAATAGTTTTGTGCATGGAACAAGGTGTGTGTACGTTGAACCATCTGAAACCAAGGATGTCACTATCTCAGTAAATCTATGTGTACTATCTTGGTTTTTGGAATTCAAGATAAGGAATGCTTAACCTGAAATAGGAGAAGCAGCAATAGTAAGTAAATACTTTTCTACTTCCTTTTGGGGGAGGGAGGGTGTTAATTAATCCTTAACAGGATTCCATTGAAATTCTACTATTGTGATACTTCCCCTTAGAAAAAAATGATTAAATAATGCAAAAAAATTTGTAAAAAACAAACAACCACATGACAGAGAACAGATAATGAAATGCAGAAGTTCTCTTTGGGAACTCTCAGGAATGCCTCCCAGCCAAACCATCAAAAGTAGTCTACAGTTTCCCTGCTGGAGATCCCTTGGGAATCTCGATAGAGACACCACACTCACATTGTGTCCTCAATATTGCAATAAAGCATAATGAGATATTCATACCAAAGTGGTTATGAATGATGGTGGGTGAGGGAATCATTAGTGTATTCCTTCTAGTAGAAAATGATTCCCAAATAGCCAATAACACGGTACATCACTGAAAACAGTTATGCATCATGTAATAGCATATAGGCAAAGATGAGACAAACACAGTATAATGGAGGTATAACTGTATCATGTGATAAGCTCCAAAGAGAAACCCTTGTGATGGTACTGTATGGTGCAATATTTACAACCCCTCCCTTCTTTTGTCAGAAAGTAGATTATAGCATTTGGCGGGAGAGATTACCCCATTCAACCATGATTGAAATCTGCACTTACATTCAATCATATGAAACCATATTTCCTCACTCTCTCAGGCCCCTTCCACATGTTTCTGCTATGAAATGGAATATATGGCAGTATGGATTCAGATAACCTAGTTCAAAGCAGATATTATGGGATTTTCTGCCTTGATGTTCTGGTTTATATGGCTGCTCTGAAAGGCCCCCATTCTTTCTGTGCTGTGCTCTCATATGAGCAATGAAGATGTTAATTGATTTCTTGGCAGTACTAGACAAATCTTGAAATCAGCCTAAAAATCATGCTGCTACTTCATAAATTCTAAGGGCCGGTAGTGAGCTGCCTCATGCATGCCAGTGTTGCTCTTGATTGGACACATTGGCATGGATCCTGGATTAGTCATGCATTAGTATTATCAGAATAAATGGGACTTCAGTCTTGATTCACTTGACCCTTTCCTTTCAATCCGTCTAAAGCATGGCCCACTTAGTATGGAATCCTCTTCATGGCCTTGCCAAGCCTTTTATTGACAAAAGAGAATGTTTATTCCTTTTAAAGAAATCAATCACAGTCTTTTGTTTTATTATTGCATTTCTACATCCTTCAAAATATTTTAATTATACCCACCAAGTGAGAAGTAGAATATAAGTGCAGACTTGAGGATGTACACATTGATAAGTTTGCTTTTTCTTTTTCTTCTGTGCACTCGAAAAATGGTAGATCAAAACACTTTGCATTTTCAGACGCTGTGGTATAGTTTACTTTTTTAAAGAACATTTATTTTATTTATTACTAGCTGAGGACCCGGCGGTGCCCAGGTTATTTGAGGAAAGCATGGTGTGCCAAGGTTGGTTCCTATTAGATGTTTATGTGGCTTGCAGTGGTCTCAGGAACTTAGTGAAGGTACTGTGAGTCCCATTGGCCATGGTCCATCCTCCTCCAAACAGCACCAGAATTTAGAGTGGGTAATGGGGGCTGTGTGTGTCACATTTGGTCTTGATCATTCTGTGGATGAGGGTTGCAGCGGTCTCTGGAAGTGAGGGAAGGTACTGGAAGTCCTATCATCCATGGTCCCCCGTTCCCCAAATGGCACAGGATGTAGAGTGGGTCATGGGGGCTGTGTGTCACATTTGGTCTTGATCATTCTGTGGATGAGGGTTGCAGCGGTCTCTGGAAGTGAGGGAAGGTACTGGAAGTCCCATCATCCATGGTCCCCGTTTCCTCCAAATGGCACCAGGATGTAGAGTGGGGTCATGGGGGCTCTGTGTGCCAAGTGTGGTCTTGATCAATCATTGGATGAGGGTGGCAGCGGTCTCAGAAAGTGAGTGAAGGTACTTCAACTCCCATCATCCATGGTCCATCCCACTCAAAACTGCACCAGGATGTAGAATGGGTCATGGGTACTCTGTGTGCCACTCTTTGGGCCTGGTCTCTGATTTGTAGGGGCTGCAATGTTATGGGAAATGAATTGGGTGACGGTACTGCAAATCCCATCATTTGTGAGCCATCCTGCCGTAAACCAGGTTTGTAAAGTGGGCCATTGGGCATCTTTGTGTCAAGTTTGGTCCTGATTTGTCATTGGTGTGGGCCACAGTGCTCTAAGGAAGTGAATTAAAGTACTGCAAGTCCCATCATCCATGGTCCATCCTCCCCTCAAACTGCACCAGGATGTAGGGTGCATCTTGGGTGGGGGTGTCTGTGTGCCAAGTTTGGTCTTGTTCTGTCATTGTTGGGGGCCTAGTCAGGAAAATCAAGTTGAGGAAGCCTAAGAATAAGGAGCTTAGTCAGGAAAAGTTGAGGAAGTCTTGCTGTCAATTTTGGGCCTGGTCTGTGATTTATAGGGGCTACAGTGTTGTTTGGGAAGTGAATGATGTGACGGTACTGCAAATCCCATCATTCGTGGCCCATCCTGCCCTAAACCACACCAGGTTGTGAAGTGGGCCATTGGTCCCTTGTTTGCCAAGTGTGATCCTGATCCGTCATTGCTGTCGGCCGCAGTGGCTGACTGCCTGAGGCCTTTCCTTTTCCCTCTGAGTCACTTTAGAATGTTGGAATGTGGTTGGCCAATCGGAGTCCATTATGCAAATACCATTTCACTGGCAACCAATCCCCTCTGTCTGGGGCAGTAGAATGTAGGAGTTCTGAGGCTGGCCAATCAGAGCTCTTTATGCAAATTATCCCACAGTTGCAGCCAATTGAAACGCTGGCACATATTCCTCCCGTCGCACCACCACACCACCGCCCGCAAACACTAACTTTTATTATATACATAGATTTATTTCATTTACTCCTATTTATATCCCGCCTTCTTAACCCGAAAGGGACTAAGGCGGCTTTACATAAAGGCAACCATTCAATGCATTAATCCACATACAATTAAA
>JARBWK010002216.1:0-15752 GCA_030556195.1 Anolis apletophallus
GGAATGGAGCGGTATATAAGTATGTACACTAAATAAATGAATACATATGGACTGCCCTTCCGAGAGACATGGGGTCGGCCCCTCCCTTGTCCGCATTCCGGAGGGAGGTCACAACCGGGTTGTTTGAGCCGGTGCCTGAAGAGGCCGTGTAACACAGAGAGGAATCCGGAAGGACTGGAGGATGAAACCGGATCATGAATTTTAACCAAGAGACGCTAATGGGTTATATTTTATCGATTCTGTAATGTTTGTATAATATTTATGCCATCGTTTTAATCGTTTTAATCGTTTTTATGAGTTGGGGGGCAGTGTTCTGCACCAGCCTGAGCTTCCGGGTCACTGACAGAGGAAGGCCAACGTAGAGTGTGTTGCAGTAGTCCAGTCTCGAGATGACCGTGGCTTGGATCACGGTGGCCAGGTCGTTCCGGGATAAATAGGGGGCCAGCCGCCTCGCCTGTCTGAGATGGAAAAAGGTGGACTTGCTGGCCATAGAGACCTGGGTCTCCATGGTCAGCTGGGAGTCCAAGTGGACTCCCAGGCTCTTTACTAAGGACGATGGGCATAGCGCCACACCGTCCAGGGTCGGAAGCTGGACATCCCCAGCACCCGGACGGCCCAGCCACAAGATCTCCGTCTTCGCTGGATTCACCCTCAACCTACTGGCTCGCAGCCATCCAGGAACGGCCTCGAGGCACCGTTGGAAATTATCGGGGACGGATTTGGGCCTGCCCTCCATCCTCAGAATGAGCTGAGTGTCATCGGCATACTGATGACACTCAAGCCCAAAACTCCGCACCAGCTGTGCAAGCGGCTGCATGTAGATGTTAATTCCATGTTGAGCAT
The DNA here is from genome assembly GCA_030556195.1 of Anolis apletophallus. Classification (NCBI taxonomy): domain Eukaryota; kingdom Metazoa; phylum Chordata; class Lepidosauria; order Squamata; family Anolidae; genus Anolis; species Anolis apletophallus. The sequence continues at coordinate 844 of JARBWK010002216.1, forward strand.
GGAATTTTTGTGACTGAAAACCGCTTTGAGGATTGCGGTATAATTTTATTTATTTATTTATGTATGTATTTATGTGCCCTGCTTCTATACGGCCTCTCTCTCTCTCTCAGCCCGAAGGCACCCGAGGCGGTGAACAAGCGGCAACAAGTGCCCACATGCCATACGTCACAAGATAAAAACAGGCCTATAAAAACATATACAATGAACAGTTAAAAGCTACAAAACGCAAATCTCGGCTCCACAATCTTAAAATGGGTTCCCGTTTCGTCGTCATAGCAATCCTTGATCTCGATTAAAGTTTGTCTGCGAATGCCTGCTCAAAGAGCCAAGTCTGGACTTCCTTACAAAATGTCAGGAGGGAGGGGGCCGATCTGATGTCACTAGGGAGGGTGTTCCAAAGCCAAGGAGCCACCACTGGAGAAGGCCCTGTCTCTCGCCCCCGCCAGGCGCGCCTGCGAAGCACGCGGGACCGAGAGCAGGGCCTCTCCGGATGATCTTAAGCATCTTGATCTTAAGCATCTATGAAAACAAAGTAAGTAAGTAAATAAATAAAATGGCAGCCGACCTTTGCAGTTTCCAAACCATCTTCGAAGGCAGCCCCACGTAGAGTGCATGGCAGAAGTCCATTCCGGATGTAATCATCACCACCAGGTGCTGGTGGTAGGGGTGGTGGAGCACACATACAGATGGTCTGTTTGTGTGCCCCCCCCCCCCCCACCACCACCACCACCTCCCCAAAGGGAGGCTCTCTGTCATAGCCATCGATCCCAGTGCGGGCCGGGGCTATCGGTGCTTCGTGACCTTTGCCATGGAGGACTCAGGGTCAAAGGTCTGCCTGAAGAGCCATGTTTCTAGGCTCACCCGGAAGGGAAGCCAGAAGGGAGAGGGGGGGGGGCTCATCTAACTTCCGTAGGGAGTGCATTCCAGAGCCGGGGAGCCACCACCCAGAAGCCCCCCCCCCCTCTCTCGTCCCCACCAACCGTACTTGAGATGGTGGGCAGATCTCACTGCCCAGGCCGGTTTGTAGAAAGAGTTGCGGTCTCGAAGGTATGCGGGAGATGAGCGCCAGAGTCCAAGAGTCGGACACATCTAGACGTAATGTCGGGGGGGGGGGGACCTTGACCTTGACCTCTTCTCTCTAAAGCTTTGCCCCAATTACCAATCTGGCTGCCGCTCTTGGCTCCAGCTGCAGTTTCCGAGTCGCCTTCAAGGGCAGCCCCACGCAACTGTAACCTGTCCATTGCTGATTGTTTATGGCATTTTATGTAATGTTATCTACTACTCGTTTTATTGTTATTTATCGTTGTATATTGTGTGTTTGGTTCGGCTGTATGTGAACCGGCCCGAGCCTGCCGGAAGGAGCGGTATATAAAACCAAATGAGTGAGTGAGCGAAGGCGTGGGCCAGCGTGCGTGGGCAAGGCGGGGCTTTCGAGGGGCAGTTGCAGCGGGCGCACAAGCTTTGGCTGAGCCAAGAGCGCCCTCCCCGCCATGGCCAGCGCCGGATCCTCACGCGGCAGCACTGAGTCCCGGAGGACCCCCAGGCTGTGGGGCTGTGTCCTCAGGGGAGTGAGGGCATGAGTGAGTGCATGAGTGAGTGAGTGAGTGGGGCCCCTTCTGTCCAGCACAGGTTGCCACCCGAGACCCCGACCGGCCTCAGGGTCATGCCACGGCCCTCTCTTGAATGAGGCAAAATGGGGCCAAGAGGGATCCTTATGATTAGCATAATCACCATATCCCTTAGTATTATTACTATTGTTACTATTATTATATATCAGGTATTATTACAGAATCATGGGAAATGGCTATTACCATGATTAAGAGCCATATTATTACTATGAGACCGCAGCAGAGAATCCTATCGCCCTCCTTATGCGAACGTTATAGGACATGACTGAGACTATTAATATTATGATTATTATATAATAATAATAAAATATTACTATTATTGCTCTGAATGTGGAATCACAGGATCCTATTATTGTTATGAAACTACAGGATCCTGTTCTTATCCCTGCCCTGCCCTCCCTCTCTTAAAGGATGAGACCCCCCACCCCCACAATAAGGGCAGGGGTCCCTCTTCCATCCCTGTGATGATCCCTGAAAGCCCCCCCCATCACCCAATGGGAGGGGTCTTCCTCTCTCGTTTTGGTAGGAATGCCCCCCCTTTTCTCTCAGAGGCTCTGAAGCCTCGTAGGGGGTATTTGGGGGAGGGTCTTCGTTTGTGGAAATGAGTGGGGGGTTTCACCTCTTGGTCCTGCTGACTCCGCTCAGAAGAAGAGGGTGAAGGTCACCCCGTGGGGAGGGGAGGGTGCCCCTGCCTGCCTGCCTCCTTCTCTTCCTCTTGGCCCCTCCCTCCCCAGGTATTTCTTCTTTTTGAGGAGGGGGTCCCCAGAGAGGGGAGAGGGTGATGGGGACCCCTTCCTTCCTTCCTTCCTAGGGTCTCTCTCTCTCTCTCAGGCTCTGAGGCCATGTTGTAGGACAGGCCTGGGCCAACTTAACATAAGAACATAAGAAGAGCCCTCCAGGCTCTGAGGCCACTAACAGCCTGTTAGGAATTGCCTGGGAGTTGGAGCCTCCCCCAGGGACCTCCCCCTCCTGGCCCAGGCCTGTTCTTTGGAATTGTGGGAGTTGGAGTCCAAAACACCGGGAGGGAGGGAGGGGGAGGGCCCAAGTTGGCCCAGGCCTGTTCTTAGGAATTGTGGGAGTTGGAGTCCAAAACACCGGGAGGGAGGGGAGGAGGGAGGGCCCAAGTTGGCCCAGGCCTGTTCTTAGGAATTGTGGGAGTTGGAGTCCAAAACACCTGGGGGGGGGGGGAGGGAGGGCCCAAGTTGGCCCAGGCCTGTTCTTAGGAATTGTGGGAGTTGGAGTCCAAAGCACCGGGGGGGGGGCGGGGGAGGGCCCAAGTTGGCCCAGGCCTGTTCTTAGGAATTGTGGGAGTTGGAGTCCAAAGCACCTGGGGGGGGGGGGGGGGGGGCCCAAGTTGGCCCAGGCCTGTTCTTAGGAATTGTGGGAGTTGGAGTCCAAAGCACCTGGAGGGAGGGAGGGAGGGCCCAAGTTGGCCCAGGCCTGTTCTTAGGAATTGTGGGAGTTGGAGTCCAAAACACCTGGGGGGGGGGGGGGGGGGAGGGCCCAAGTTGGCCCAGGCCTGTTCTTAGGAATTGTGGGAGTTGGAGTCCAAAACACCTGGAGGGAGGGGGAGGGAGGGCCCAAGTTGGCCCAGGCCTGTTCTTAGGAATTGTGGGAGTTGGAGTCCAAAGCACCTGGAGGGAGGGGGAGGGCCCAAGTTGGCCCAGGCCTGTTCTTAGGAATTGTGGGAGTTGGAGTCCAAAACACCTGGAGGGAGGGGGGGGGAGGGCCCAAGTTGGCCCAGGCCTGTTCTTAGGAATTGTGGGAGTTGGAGTCCAAAACACCTGGGAGGGAGGGCCCAAGTTGGCCCAGGCCTGTTCTTAGGAATTGTGGGAGTTGTAGTCCAAAACACCTGGAGGGAGGGAGGGAGGGAGGGCCCAAGTTGGCCCAGGCCTGTTCTTAGGAATTGTGGGAGTTGGAGTCCAAAACACCGGCGGGAGGGAGGGAGGGCCCAAGTTGGCCCAGGCCTGTTCTTAGGAATTGTGGGAGTTGGAGTCCAAAACACCGGGAGGGAGGGAGGGAGGGCCCAAGTTGGCCCAGGCCTGTTCTTAGGAATTGTGGGAGTTGGAGTCCAAAACACCTGGGGGGAGGGAGGGAGGGCCCAAGTTGGCCCAGGCCTGTTCTTAGGAATTGTGGGAGTTGGAGTCCAAAACACCTGGTGGGTGGGGGAGGGAGGGCCCAAGTTGGCCCAGGCCTGTTCTTAGGAATTGTGGGAGTTGGAGTCCAAAACACCTGGGGGGAGGGGAGGAGGGAGGGCCCAAGTTGGCCCAGGCCTGTTCTTAGGAATTGTGGGAGTTGGAGTCCAAAACACCGGGAGGGAGGGGCCCAAGTTGGCCCAGGCCTGTTCTTAGGAATTGTGGGAGTTGGAGTCCAAAACATCTGGGGAGGGGAGGGGGAGGGCCCAAGTTGGCCCAGGCCTGTTCTTAGGAATTGTGGGAGTTGGAGTCCAAAACACCTGGAGGGAGGGGAGGAGGGAAGGCCCAAGTTGGCCCAGGCCTGTTCTTAGGAATTGTGGGAGTTGGAGTCCAAAACACCTGGAGGGAGGGGAGGGAAGGCCCAAGTTGGCCTAGGCCTGTTCTTAGGAATTGTGGGAGTTGTAGTCCAAAACACCTGGAGGGAGGGGGAGGGAGGGAGGGGAAGGGAGGGAGGGCCCAAGCCTGTTCTTAGGAATTGTGGGAGTTGGAGTCCAAAACACCTGGAGGGAGGGGGAGGGAGGGAGGGCCCAAGCCTGTTCTTAGGAATTGTGGGAGTTGGAGTCCAAAACACCTGGGGGAGGGGGGAGGGCCCAAGTTGGCCCAGGCCTGTTCTTAGGAATTGTGGGAGTTGGAGTCCAAAACACCTGGGGGGAGGGGGAGGGGGAGGGCCCAAGTTGGCCCAGGCCTGTTCTTAGGAATTGTGGGAGTTGGAGTCCAAAACACCTGGAGGGAGGGAGGAGGGCCCAGGCCTGTCCTCGAAGCAGCACCCTCTCCTGACGCTTGGCCTGCAACTGTGTGCGGAGGCGTCCCCAGAGGTTGGGAGGTTTGTGTGTTGGAAGCTCAGCCAAGCCAAACTGCACCACAGGGGGGGGGGGGGGGAACTCCGGCCAAGAAACCGCCAGGGCCAGCTCATCCCCTCCCAACAAAGGACTCCCCGGCCCGGGCGGGGAACAGCCGGGGCCTCAACAGGGCCAGGCTGGCCGAGGTGTCCGGCTGAGGGGAGCGGGGAGGCCGGGCGGGAGGGGGCCGAAGGGGGGAGGGGGCGGGAGGAGGAAAAGGGGCCTTTGGGGGAGGGAGGGGGGCTCCTCTTCCTCCTCCTGGTCACCCAGCCAGGGGGGGGGCGGCCCCCAGGACCCGGTTCAGCTCAGCCGCTTGGCACGACGGGAGTTGTAGTCCGCCCGCCACCTCCAGAGGGAAAGGGAAGCGGCTGCTGCTCGCCTTTCGGGTCACGTGAGGGGGGAGGGGAGGGGGAGGAGCCCGGAGCTGCTGCGGCCTCCTGATTGGCCCTGGGAGCGGGCGGTGGGCGGGGCCTGGCTGAGGGCAGGAGGAGGAGAAGCAGGAGCAGCTCTGCCGGCGCCATCTTGTGCCGCTCACTCGCTCAGCAGCGGCGGCCCCCCTTCCTGGGCTGAGGGAGGGAGCCTCTCTCTCTCTGGAGCTCCGCCCGCCCGCCCGCCCCTCGGCCTTTGGGACTCTCCCTCTCCCTCCGCCACGCGGCCTGTTGGGACGAGGTGAGCCTGAGGGGCCAGCGGGGTGCTTGTCCCCCCCCCGCGTGTGTGTGTGAGGCGGAGGGGGGGTCCACGTATTGGTGAGTGAGGGAGGGGCCTCCAAGGCGAGCGGGCCAGAGAGAGTGATTGGCAGGCCAGGCTGGGGGGGGGGGGCTGGGGAAGGAGAAGCCACAAATGGGGGGGGGGAGATGGCAGGCCTGGCCTTGCATTCTGGGAGTGGCAGGACAACCAAGCCAGGCCCCCACCCCCCTCCCGCCACCGCTTCCCTGGATGGGGAGAACTACAACTCCCAAAAACCAAGGCCAGTCCCCCCCCACCCAAAACCCCTCCAGTATGCTCAGCGGGTCACGAAGGTTCCCTGTGCCAAGGTGTAAGCCCAGTCTGTTGGTGGGGGGGGGGGGGGTTCTCTCAGTTTCTCTGGGTGCAGGTGAACTGCAACTCCCAAAACCCCTCCAGTAGATTCAACTGGTCACCAGGGGTCTCTGCCCCAAGCCAGTCACACGTAGGAGTCGCAGTCACCTCTTGACCAGGGCGAAAGGACTGCATCCACGTCCCACCCTCCCCCACGCCTCAACTAGGGGTCATGGGGGGCCTGTGTCCAGGGCCATCAGTTGGGGGGGTGTTTAAGGGGTCCCTGGAGGCAGGTGAAGGGACTGCAGATCGCATCGTCCATGTTCCACCCTCCCCCAACCTCACCAGGATGTATCGCGGGTCACGTGGGGCCCGCGTCCCATGTTTGGTCCAGGTCCATCATTCGTGGGGGTTGCAGTGGCCTGTGGAGGAGGGGGCCGAAGCGGGGGAAGGAGGTCCTGCAAAAACCATCATCCCTGATCCACCCCCACCCCCCAACCTCACCAGAACATCAGGAGGCTTAACACAAAAGTATCAGCATTCAATTTATGATGCGCCCATTTGGAAGCATGACATGCAAACCCATCAAAGCAGCCCCTGCAGATGGCCACCCGGCCTCTACCTCAAAGCCTCCAGAGCAGGGGTTATTCCAGGCTGCCACGGGGGAAGGTGGCGGACCTGAAGGTCAGGATTGAGCAGATTAACCCCGGCGCCTTGGCACCAGCAATGGTATTGGGACATCCCTGCCTGCCTCCTTTCGATGGCAGAATGGGGCCTCAAGGGCATGGCCGCGGACACTTCCCTGTTTCCTCCCATCCCTCCCCCCCACCCTTTGCTCTTCCCTCTGTGTTTTTTGTATACGTCGTTGTTCTGTTGCTGTTAATCGCCCGGAGCATCTATGATGGAGGGCGATTAACAAATATTAAATTCTATTCTATTCTATTCTTAAGAAAAAGGCCACGTTGAAAGAATTCCAGGTGCTGATAGGTCGCCTGAACTTTGCTTGCAAAGTGGTGGCTCCTGGCAGGGCTTTCCTGCACAGGTTGTGTGATGCAATTTCTGGCACGGTGTTGCCGCATCACCGTATCCGGGTTACCAAGGACATCAAGTCGGATTTGGAAATTTGGCTGAGTTTCATTTCAAATTTCAATGGCATTTCCTTTTGGCGGCAGGATTTGCTAGTAAAGGATGCCCTGAAGGTAGCTTCGATGCCTCCGGATCTCTCGGTTCGAGTGTTTTTGAGGGTCAGTGATGTGCACAACTGTGGCCTGAGGATTGGCACAGTTTGGGTGTTACATCTGATCTGACTTTTCTGGAATTCTTTCCTATTTTTGTGGCAGTGCACATTTGGACGGATAGGTTTGCCAACTCCACTGTGCATTTTTGGTGTGATAACATGGCCACGGTGCATGTTATCAACACACTTACTTCTCGGTCCAGTAGGGTAATGGGCCTGTTGCGTGCATTTACGCTTCGTTGTTTAGAGGCGAACATATTGTTTCGGGCATTCCACATTGCAGGGCTTGATAATTCATTGGCCGACGCTCTGTCTCGTATGCAGATGGGGCGCTTCAGGAAATTGGCGCCCGACGCAGAGGTCCTCCCAAAAAGCATGCCAGACCATCTCTGGCTGGTTGGAGTGACGAAGTAGCGGTCGGCATGGCTTTGGCGTTAGCCCCCAGCTCCCGACGCAGGTACTTCAGGGCCGTCAGGGAGTTTGCAGAATTCAGGGAGTATTATGGTTTACCTAAGACCTTCCCTGTTCTGTATGACCACATCGCCCAGTTTTGTGTCTACCATCATAGGCGGGGTCTTGCTGCCCGTACCATTCGAGTTAAATTGTCGGCGCTGGCCTATTGGTTTAAAGCACAGGGCTTGCACGACCCGACTAATGATTTTAGCCTTCACAAACTGATGACTGGATGATCCAGACAAATTGGCAGGTCTGTGGACTCCAGGGAACCCTTAACCCCTGATATTTTGAAGGGTTTGGGCCGGGTGTGGTCATCTGTGTGTGACTCCCGTTACGAGCAGGCTTTGTTCCATTCGGCTGCCCTAACCGCATTTTTTGGGACCTTTAGAATCAGTGAGTTGGTGGCTTCATCAAAGGAAGAACTCTCTCACAGGGCCTTTTTACTATCTGACATTTCTTTGGAACAGGACGTTTTGGCTTTAAATGTCAGATTTTCAAAAACTGATCATTCTGGTAAGGGCTCTTTGGTCCGGTTGTGTGTGGGAGGCAAGTGTGAGGGCTGCAACTGGCCACCTTGACTAATGGCCTCGTGGGTTTCAAGGCCTGGCTTCTTCCTGCCTGGAGGAATCCTTTTTTGGGAGGTGAGTAGCTGGCCCTGATTGTTTCCTGTCTGGAATTCCCCTGTTTTCGAGCGTTGTTCTTTATTTACTCTCCTGATTTTAGAGGATTCTTATGAAAAATTGTAGCGGCGGCACAGCTGTCCGCCATTACCTGTCCTGTCTCTTCAGCAGACAGGAAATGAGCCAGGACTGGAAATGATGCCGCGGAGCGAAAGGACTACAAGTCCCAGCTTCCCCTCCCCGGCGCCATTTCCTTTGAGACTCGAAGAGTACAGGAAGTACTCTTCTGCTGTGTCTTCGCCTCTCTCGTGCTCCGGCTCCTGGATCCTCGTTGGAAGAGAGAAGCCGGACCGGAGCAAGGCTGTGTGGAGCTCCGTTTGGGCAGCGGTCGTTTGGGAAGGATACCGAACTAAGGTAGGCTGGAGCAGAGGGCTGTTTTGCCCGGGTGGGCCCCTTCCTTCCTTCCTTCAATCCTTCCTTCCTTCAATCCTTCCTTCCTTTCTTGCTTTATTCTTGCTTTTTTTCTTGCTTTTATTTTATTTATTTATTTATTTTATTTAATTTTTATTTAATTTAATTTAATTTTATTTTTATTTAACTATTTCCTTTTATTCTTGCATTTATTCCTCCCTCGTTTCTTCCCTCTATCCATCTTCCTTCCTTCCTCTCTTCCTTTCTTTTATTCTTTTATAAATTAAAATAAAATAAGAATAAAAGAATAAAAGAGTGGAACCCTTTTGAAAAGTGAATGTCCCGATTTCTTAGAACAGGATGGCAAACCTTGCGCAGAGCTCTTGCAAAATGAATGAGTAATGATGCTTCAACCTATTCCATTACTGACATAATCTGAGGAAAACAAAAACTGAACTCATTCCTGTGCAAGACCATTCACATTCAATACATTGTGATATCATATTGAAATAAATATATTTTTTCAACTTTTTCACACTGCGGCCCCCCAGGTGATCACTGACTGGAATTCCGGCCCTTGGGCCGGTAGAAGTTGGACAGCCCTGATGTAGTGCATAGTGAGCCCAATGCGGGTTTGTAGCTGTGCAGCCAAAAAAATTGCCAAATCGTAAGCGGGGGAATCCAGTGGCACTCACAGTGGTCCGAGGGGGGTGGAGTCCTTAGGGATTTTTGGGAGTCCATACAGCCTCGGTGGGAGGGCTTCCGGTTTGCATAGTAGTTGGCGTATGTTGAAGTGGATTGAGGGGTTCTTGACCAGAGTGTTAGTGTTTCTGGGTCTTTTGGTGGCTGGGTCTGTTTCTTAGTTCATTGTCTATTGTGGGATCCAGGACTCGCCTGGTCTTTGCCTCGTATTCTTCTCTTTCCACGATTACTGTGGCATTCCCCTTGTCCGCTGGGAGAATCATGATGCCTGGATCTGAGTTGAGGTCTTTGGTGGCTTCACTTTCTCTCCATGTTATGTTGCTGGGGCCTCTGTTTAAAAGCCTCCAAGGAAGGAGCTTCCAGTGGAATCTGAGGCAGAGAGTTCCGCTGCTGAACAGGTCTCCTTATGGCCAGGAAGTTCCTCCTCATGTTCCGGTGGAATCTCCTTTTTTCCCTGTCATTTGAACCCAGGGCTCCACTGAGTCCTCGTCTCCAGGGCAGCAGAGAGGAAGCCCCCTCCCTCTTCCTTAGGAGGAAACCCTTTCATGTGTTTGCACATGGCTTCCATGTCTCCTCTCAGCCTTCTCTTCTGAGGCTAAACCGCTCTCTAGACGCTCCTCATAGGGATTGTTCATGGTCTCTGGAGCTTTGGTCCTTTCAGTCTCTCTCTTCCTCTGTTCACCTTCCTGCTTAGAGTCCATCTCTCTTTCAAACCGTGGGGCCCAGAACTGGACCCAGTGTGATTCCAGGGGAAGAGGTCTGACCACAGCAGGAGAGAGAGGCACCCGGACTTCCCTCCATCCGGACACTCCTTGTGATGCAGCTCAAAACCCCTCTGGCTCCTTTGGATGCTGCATCGCACTGTTGGCTCACGTTCACCTTGTTGGCCACGAAGGCTCCCAAATCCCTTTCACATGTAACTCTGTCGTGTAGCCAGGCGTCACACATCTTGTGTCTTACTTTTCCCCTTGCGGACATTCATTTTATTTCCTTTGGCCAATTGGCTCTCTCACATCTGTTGAGGTCATTTTGAATCCTGGTCCTGTTCTCTGGAGGATTCGCTCACTGTATTGTAGACTAGCTATATGCGGCCACGTGTTGCTGTCTCCCAGTCTGGTTAAATGGAAAAGAAAGAAAAGAGCAAGAGTTGGTTTCTCATATATGTAATTTCATAATACTGCAGGTATAGATTGTCTGGTTTGCCCACTCTAGAACACGCAACATTTATTTATTTATTTACTTACTTATTTGTTTGTTCAGTCTTGTATTCCGCTCCTCCCTGCAGGCTCGGGGCGGGTAACAACATATAAAATAGGCGGCGTGTACCAACCATGCGGCCATACAATAAAAAGCATAGAAACACATATCATATCACGAGGTACAAATTAAAATACAGAAGCATTTCGGGTGTCGACTGGGAGTTCCACAACACCGGAGCTGCCACAGAGAAGGCTCTTTGCCTGGTTACAGACAGATGGCAAGAGCGGATTGATGGCACCAGTATCAGATTCTGTCCCTCTGAACGTAGTGATCTCGGGGGAGCATACGGAGCAAGGCGGTCCCTCAGGATGGCTGGAACGCAGCCATCCAGTCATGGCTTCAAGGCATAGATGGAAACAATCTGGTACGCTGTCCGGCCTGCCGTCCGTTCTCCGCAGAAGCTGGGTGTCATCAGCATACTGATAACACTCCAGACCAAAGTCGCGAGCCAGCTGGGCCAGGGCGCATGTAAACGTTGAATAATCAGGGGAGAGGTCACGGCCCCTGGGGACCGGCCTGCCGTCCATTCTAAGTGGGAGTCTCCCAGAGACCCTCTCGCCCCCCTCCACATTAGTCAAGGTGGCCCTCCACACGTTGTCCCCGGTCATGGAGGAAGGAGGCCACCAAGTTAAGGGCAGTCCCCCTCACCCCAGACACGGCTAAACGGTGGGTCAACAATGCGTGATCTACAGTGTCAAACGCTGCTGTCAGATCTAACAGAACAAGCAGCGCCCGATCCGCCCCTGGTCCAGCTGGCGGCGAAGTTGGTCTGTAATGGCGACAAGCACGGTCTCCGTCCCATGCCCAATACGGAAGCCGGACTGGAAGGGATCAAGTCCAGCTGTGTCGTCTAAGTACCGCTGCAGCTGATCCGCTGCTGCCCTCTCAATCACCTTGCCTAAAAAAGGCAAATTAGACACAGGTCGGTAATTGGAGGGAGCCGAAGGGTCTAAATTCGGCTTCTTCAGCAGCGGTCTTACCATGGCCTCTTTCAACCCCCCTGGGAACACTCCTTGCTCAAGGAGCTATTTATGATCTTTCCCAGGGGAACCCCTCCCGGCAAGATATAACCAGCCAGGAGGGCACGGGTGAGAAACAATAGTTGGTCTAGCTGCAAGTAACATATAACCAAGTGAGAAACAATCTGTGTCTAGATCTGAACCGCACAATTCTGTTGATTCGCCTTGTGTTTGTTGATGGTGATTGCAAACGCCAGTCGGATTGGGAATTGCAGGCTCCCAAATTGAAATGGCATATCCCTTGGAATCCTGGGAATGCGAGGAACGAGGACATCTCCGCCTTGGGAAGGTCCTGTGGCCTCGTCTGGTCAAATGGGATGGAAAGGGAAGAGAAGGAGCAGGCTCCTAATCTCTGTGATTTCACAATGCTTGTGGGTGTACAATGTTTACTGTTATTCCTTTGTGCAGATTTAGAGATATTTATTTATCGTGTTGGGAGGGAACCAAACAGCATTGCATTAAAATTGTCAACATCTTCTAATGTGACACCATTAATAATACGAGGGCGGGCCAATAAGTCTGTGACTTTTTGAATGTCCCGCCTCTGAACTGAAAGGGCGACACTGCTCCTGTCAACAGGCACCTGTCAGTTGACTCCTGTCAAAATTTGAATAAGTTGTGTCATTTAGTTTGTGCTTGACAGCCAATGATAGCAGACTATCGCGTGATTTGAGGAGAAAATGGAAAAAAGTGTATTTCGTGTGCTCACATTACGCATTAGTTTGATAAATTTTTTGTGGAAAAAACCATCAAACAGTGGGTTTCTTGGGGTGAATGTGGCCAAGGTGGGCTTGTCAGCCAATAAAGTCATGGCAACTGTTTTTTGGGGTGCATGCGGTATAATCCACATTGACTCCCTTCAAAAGGGTAAAACAATCAATGGCGAATATTATGCCAACTTGATTTAATGGGGATTTGAAGAAGGAAAAACCCGGCCGCATTTGGCCAAGAAAAAGGTTCTTTTGCACCAGGGCAATGCAAGGGTGCACACATGTGCAGTTGCCATGGCAACAATCCAAGAATTGGGATACGAATTGCTCTCTCATCCGCCCTATTCTCCGGATTTAGCCCCGAGTGACTATTTCTTGTTTCCAAACCTGAAGAAATGGCTCGGCAGAAAGAGATTTGACTCCAACAATGAAATCACCTCACAAACAAATCCCTATTTTGATGACCTCGACAAATCTTTTTGGAAGGGATAAAAAAATTGGGGAAACGTTGGACAAAGTGTATAGAGTGAGACAAAGTTGAGATTATTATTATTATTATACGTTGAAAAATAAAATGATTTTTATCCAAAAACCTGTTTTCATTCAAAAGTCACGGACTTATTGACCCACCCTCGTAGATTGGGGGTCAAGCTGTCTAAGGTAAAAATGAGGTGGGGAGGCAGGGTCTTGTTTGGCTGCAGGATTCCTTTGGGAAAAGACCAGGGATTTGGTGGCAGCCGGCGTCTGATTTGGGATGCTCAGGAAGGGGATCTGGAACCCATCGTGGGATGGTAAGCAGCCCCGGACTCTCTGTGTCCCTCCGCATTTAGCACACTGTTTCTCAACCTTAATACAGTTCCTCATGTTGTGCTGACCCCCAGCCATAAAGTGATTTACGCTGCTACTTCATGACTACGTCACAACTTTAATTCTGCTACTGTTATGAATCGTAATGTAAATCTATATATATAAAAATCGAGTGGTCGTGGGATGTCCGTTATGCACGGCCAAACTATACGCCCCATAAACACAAATCCCACGACACACATTCCCCCAGACCACGAGGTACATACATAGCACAAAAAATCCCAACTACCTACCTTCCAACCCCCCCCAAAAACGACCCCCAAAAACCGCCCATTGCATCCCATTCTGCGCTGGCCGCGAGCGCAGGAGACGAGGAGGGCAATTGCGCAGGCGCACTCACACCCCACCCAACCCACCAACCCATCCCGTTGCCCTCTCTCCACACTCACAGGGACCTTCGCAGCCCACCTCCCTACCTTTACCCCCCCCCCCCAAACCGCCCCCCAAAAACCTCACGGAGCCGCATTACGCAGCCGCCGCCATTCCCGCCTCCTCCACTGCCTTCTCGCCCTCCTCCGTCGCCTTCCAGGGGTTTACAGACCCGCGCGCCGCTCCTCCACCCGGGTGCTCTGGCTAGTGTTGTCGCCCCCTCCTTCTCGGCCTCCTCGGCCTCCTCGCCCGTCTCCCTGCCGTTCCCGGCCCGCTCGGGCGCCACCGGGACCACCTGGGAAGCGAGCGAGGAGGCCGCGGAACTGCCGCCCACAACACCACCCACACCACCCGGGGCCAGCCGCGGCCCCCGGGTCCGCCAGCCCCTCAAGGAAGCAGGAACGGCGCCACCCGCACGCCCCCCGTCCCGGAGCAACTCTGGGGCGCCGAACTACACTTCCCAGAAACCTCCGCGGCCGGAAATAGCCCTGCGGGGCCTTCTGGGAAGTGTAGTCCCATGGAGCACTTCTCCCCAGGAGAGCCGGATCTTCGCAAGAGAGAGAAAGGGTGAGTGATAGAGAGAGAGAGAGAAAGAGAGAGGGGGGAGTGAGAGAGTGAGTGAGAGAGAGGGGGGGAGAGAGAGAGAGAGAGAGAGAAAGAGGGGGAAGTGAGAGAGACGGTGGAGAGAGGGGGCAGGAGTGAGAGAGTGAGACAGAGGGGGGAGTGAGAGAGAGAGACGGAGGAAAGGGGGCAGGAATGAGAGAGTGAGAGAGGGGGGAGAGTGAGAGAGAGACGGGGAGAGAGGGGGGAGGAGTAAGAAAGTGAGAGAGGGGGAGTGAGAGAGAGAGGGCAGGAGTGAGAGAGTGTGAGAGGGGGGAGTGATAGAGAGTGAGAGAGAGAGAAAGAGGGGGGAGTGAGAGACAGAGAGAGTGACAGAGAGGGGAAAGAGAGAGAGAGGGCAGGAGTGAGGGAGGGAGGGAGGGAGGGAGTGATAGATAGGAATAGAGAGAGAGTGAGTGGTACATAGAGAGAGATTGGGTGATACACACAGAGTGAGTACACAGATATAGAGAGACACACAGAGAGCGAGTGATAGAGAGAGAGTGTGATGGAGAATAATATACACAGAGAGACACAGTGATAGATAAAGATAGGGATAGATAGAGAGAGAGACAGACAAACACAGGAAGTTATAGAGAGAGAGAGAGGTACATAGGGATAGAGACAGAGAGAGAGAGAGAGACTGAGAGAGACACAGAGAGAGAGAGACATGGCACAGCAACGCGTGCCGGGTTCAGCTAGTATCTGATATGCAGGATGTGTTTTCTTTCACTGGACCAAATTTGGCACAAATACCCGATACGCCCATATTTACTTACTTAGGCGACCCCTCGTAGCTCGAGGATGATGATCTTCCGGATGCGGTGGCTTGGTGGTGGGTCTGCAGGTGGCTGTGGAGCCCTGTTCTTGACCCGCATGTTCTCCTGCCGTGGGGACATTGGTTTCCAGGTGGTAATTATATTCACTGCCCAAAATTAAATACTGGTGGGGTTGGGGGTTGGTTGATTTTGTCATTTGG
>JARBWK010002217.1:0-15752 GCA_030556195.1 Anolis apletophallus
TGGGAGGAGGCGGCCGATTCAAATGTAAATGACTGCTTTTCTATATATTGGACTGCTTTCCCATTAAAGACTATGTTTTGCCCTTGGAACCTTGGCGTGGCATTGCATCCTATTCAGCTGAATTAGACTCTTCTCTCGGTAATGGCGTACTTCCGTCTGGGTGAGCATTGATCTGGGTTACTTTGGGATTTGTAGTTCTGGGAAGATCATCCAGATTTGGGCCTCGATCCTCGCCTTTTAGGGGTGGCCTGGGCTCTGTCCCCTTAAGGGAAGGGCCCTTCCAACCCATATTTCGGCAACACGCCCACTCTCGCCCCCAGCCATTCCCCAGATGATCGCCTTGCTATGGAGTGCCCGCATCCCTGGAGGCCAAGAGGAAGGGGTGCCGCTGCCGCCATCCCATCTCGGGCTCTGTGGGGCCTGTGTCGGCAGACAGGCCAGAGGAGCGGTGGCTTTGGAGTGCCTCCCATTCCTGGAGGCGATCCGGGCCTGCAGGGGGAGCACTCGGCGATATGAGGCAGCTAATCGCCCTAGCGACCTGGAAGACGATCAAGTCTTCCGGGTCACCAGGGCGATCAGCCCTCGCAGGTCGCCGAGTGTTCCCGCTGCAGGCCCGGATTGCCTCCAGGAATGGGAGGCACTCCAAAGCTGCCGCTCCTTCGGCCTGCCTGACACACAGGCCTCACAGAGCCTAGCTGATGGGATGGCAGCACCCTTCCTCTTGGCCCCGCCCCCAACACCCTTCTTCCCGGGCCGGACAGAATCGGCTGCCGGGCCGAATCCAGCCCGCATGATTATTACTATTTTTGTTCTATGTCAAAGTCCTATCTCAAATCCAAAGCTGCAAACAATACCCACAAACCATCTAAAAATCTATGTGTGAATGTATGTGTGTAAAATAAGGTCATGTTAAAGCAGGCTTGTTTGAGAAAGAGCTCTGTAATCTGTTCCTTTGCCCGTTTGCTGTTACCTTGAACTTCCTCTGGACTCTGACGTCTCCGTCGTCCTCTGTAACAAGAGCAGATGTTTGCTGACTGGCAGTTTCCACCGTATATGTTCCAAGTAAAAGAACATGCCGCCACCCTTTCGGTTGTCCTCGCCAAAGAGTTTCCTGATGAATGACAAACCTGAACTTTTTATTGCTTTTAATACCAGTTGTTTTTACTTTATGTAGTAAAACTCCCATTTCAGTATATGGTACGAACTCCTCTATTTCACCCTCTACATTCCGCAATCACACCACCTGCAAATATGGAGCTCCCGGTGGCGCAATGGGTTCAACCTTAGTGCCAGCAGGACTGAAGACCGACAGGTCGGAGGTTGGAATCCAGGGAGAGTGCGGATGAGCTCCCTCTGTCAGCTCCAGCTCCCCATGCGGGGATGTGATGAATTCCCTACCTGGGAGGCTTGGAAAAGCCTGAAAAAGTAGGCCCAATATATTGGCAGCCATTTTAGATAGGTGCCAAGGGGGCATCCATCTTAGGAATCCATTTCCAAAAGGGGGCGTGCCTAAGGAGCAGCCTGGAGGGAAATGAGGGGAGTTAGGATTGGCTGGTACAGAAGGGCGGGGTACAAATAAATGAAATAAATCTATGTATATAATAAAAGTCAGTGTTTGCGCCGGTGCAGAGTGCGGGAGGTGCGGAGGAATATGTGCCAGCATTTCGATTGGTTGCCACTGTGGGATTACTTGCATAAAGGACACTGATTGGCCAGCCTCAGAACTCCAACACTCTAAGGCACCAGACAGAGGGCATTGGTTGCCACTGAGTAACTATTTGCATAAAGGACTCTGATTGGCCAGCAAAACAGAATGCAACAGAATGCTTGAGATAGACAAATGACAGTTTATTTCCATTGGAAATGGAACGCTCATTTTTCTGGGAGGTGCGGAGGTGCCAAGGAATATGTGACAGTGTTGCAAAAAGGACTCTGATTGGCCAGCCTCAGAACTCCAACATTCTACGGCCCCAGACAGAGGGGATTGGTTGCCACCTAAATGGTATTTAGATAAAGGACTCCGATTGGCCATCCACATTCCAACATTCTAAGGTTACTCAGAGGGAAAAGGAAAGGCCTCAGGCAGTCAGACACTGCAACCCACAGCAGTGACGGATCAGGACCAAACTTGGCACACAGGGGCCCAATGGTCCACTTCAAAACGCGACCCTCACCCAATGACCAATACAGACCAGAATTAGCACACAGAGCCCCCTTGACCCACTCAACACCCTGGTGCTGTTTCAAGGAGGACAGACCACAGATGATGGGACTTGAAATACCTTCACTCACCTTCCGAGACCGCTGCAACCCTCATCCAAAGAATGATCAAGACCGAACATGACACACAGAGCCCCCATGACCCACTCTACACCCTGGTGCTATTTGGAGGGGGGTGGACCATGGCCGATGGGACTTGCAGTACCTTCACTAAGTTCCTGAGACCCCTGTGAGCCACATAAACATCTGATAAGGACCAACCTTGGCACACAAGGCCTTCCTCAAATAACCCGGGCACCGCCGGGTCCCCAAGCTAGTAATAATAATAAAGGGGTGGAGCCTAACTTAGAAAAAGAAAAAAATGCCCTGAAGAGGAGGCATTTTGAAATCTGACAGTAGTTTGGTGTTTGTGTGTCAGAGAAGCAGGAGGAGTGTTAGAGAGGAGTTGGGATTAATTAGTGTTACAGTAAAGAAGCCTGAAAGTGGTCGGGTGGCTAGCAGAGTTAGCTGGCGAGTAGATTCTACAGCTATCAGCAGGCCCGGATTAACACCTTTTTGCGTCCTAGGCCACACTTTGGAATTACGCCTCCTTTAAGCCAACCTCTACTGCAACCTCCCCCCCCACACACACACACACACATCCTTTCATCCGCTTGTCCCCCTTAGGGCCCTGCATCCAGCTCTCCCGGTGTGGCCCCACGAGGTCCGCCACAGGAGTTTCCCTCTCGGCAGGCACTATGGATGCAGGCATGGGGGGAGGAGCCTCCTCCCCAATGCCGGGGCTTGAGGCACTTGGCTCCTACCCAGTATCAGGGGTTGCGCATGCGTTGTAGTCAGCAGCTGTACCGATGCCGCACTTCTCCCCGATACTGGGGCTTGTCGCGTTGGGCTTCTCTCCTGTACTGGGGTTTGCGCATGTGCTGTAGCCAGCAGCTGCGCTTCTCTCTCCAGTAAGGAGGAGTCTCCTCCTTGTGTTGGAGGAGGAATACCAGCTTTCATGGTGTTAGGGCATGCGCAGGCTGCGCAATGGAGTTTCCTGTACTTGCACTGAAGGAGCCGGCAATGGATGCTGTCGGCATTGAGGGGGTTAATTGTTCCTCCTGTCGACATCGACGCCAGTGTCGAGAGCCCCTGCGCATATGCCGTTTGCGCAACAATAGCAAAGGCAGGAGCTGGTATTCAGGAAGGGGCAGGGGCGCCGCCGAAAAGGAGGACCTCCGGTATCCTTCCTTCCTCATCTCCATGCGCGTTGCGTTTTTATTTGTTTCAACATTTTTTTTGGTCCGTGATCTGGGCCCCCCCCCCTTCGGCTTTTACCCCTAGGCCATGGCCTAGGTTGGCCTTATGGGTAATCCTGGCCTGGCTAACAGGGAAGTTAGTGTGTAGAGGGGTAGTGAGATAGATCCAGAGTAAGACTATCCGCATTGGAGTTACGATTTACTAGGCAGAGAGGAGATTCTGTCAGTAAATTCTTGGAGGGAGAAAGGAGTGGAATCTTTGTAACTAAGATCTGTTTAAAGGAATCATATGCTTTCATGCCAACATCTCTGAACCATTAAGCTTAATACCTTTTTTGTAAGTTCTCTTTAAAATAAACTTTGTTGTTTTGTTGTTCAAAACACCTGCCTCACGTGTACCTCTGTCAAAGAAGTCTCAAATCAGTTCCCTGCAGCAATCAAGAGTCTAATGGTGGCAGCGTACATTTTGAAGAAGAAATTTATTTATTTATTTATTTCCAACATTTCTACCCTGCTCTTCTCAACCCCCGAGGGGGGACTCAGAGCGGCCTAACAAAAGGCACAATTACTGTAGATGCCAACATAATAAATACAATATAAAACCAAAAACATTCAGCATTAAAACACATTAAAATACAATTAACATTAACACATCATACACATTCATTTAAGTTAAAAACAGTATTTCGTCCATAACAGGAGCATTGAGCCATATCCATCAACTTGCTGTTACAAATCCAGTCCAAAGTGCTGCCTTGTGCTAATGTGCAAACGCTTGGTCCCACAGCCAAGATTTCACTTTTTTCCTGAATGCCAGGAGGGATGGGATTAATCGTATGTTGATTGGAAGCGCGTTCCACAGACGGGGAGCCGCCACCGAGAAGGCCCTCTCTCTCGTCCCCACCAACCACATTTGCGAAGTTGGCGGGAGCGAGAGCAGGGCCTCCCCGGAAGATCTTAAGTTACGAGGTGGGACGTAGCGGCAGATGCGTTCGGACAAGTAAGCTGGGCCAGAACCGTATAGAGCAGTGGTTCTCAACCTCCCTAATGCTGTGACCCCTTAATACAGTTCCTCATGTTGTAGTGACCCCCAATCATATAATTATTTCAATGCTACTTCACAACTGTGATTTTGCTATTGTTATGAAGCGTAATGTAAATATCTGAGATGCAGGATGTATTTTCATTCACTGGACCAAATTTGGCACATATACCCAATATGCCCAAATTTGAATACTGGTGGGATTGGAGGGAGAAATTGTCATTTGGGAGTTGTAGTTGGTGGGATTTATAGTTCACCTACAATCAAAGAGCATTCTGAACGCCACCAATGGAGGAATTGAACCAAACTTGGGGCACAGAACTCCCATGACCAACAGAAAATACTTGGTGGGCGTTGACGTTAAGTTTTGGAGTTGTAGTTCACCTACATCCCAAGAGCACTGTCAACTCAAAACAATGATGGATCTGGATTAAACTTGGCATGAATATCAATATGCCCAAATGTGAACACTGGTGGAGTTTGGGGGAAATAGACTTGACATTTGGGAGTTGTAGTTGCTGGGATTTATAGTTCACCTACAATCAAAGAGCCCCTTGCACCCCACCAATGATAGGATTGGGTCAAACCTCCCACACACACACCCCATGATCGACAGAAAATGCTGTGTTTTGTGATGATCTTTGGCGACCCCTCTGACACCCCCTCGTGACCCCTCCAGGGGTCCCGACCCCCAGGTTGAGAAACACTGGTATAGAGCTTTAAAGGTCAAAACCAGCACTTTGAATTGAGCTCGGAAGTGGACAGGCAGCCAGTGGAGCTGACACAACAGGAGGGTGGTATGCTCCCTGTAGGTAGCTCCGGTTAGTAATCTGGCTGCTGCCCGTTGAACTAGTTGTAATTTCCGAACTGTCTTCAAAGGCAGCCCCATGTAGAGTGCGTTGCAGTAATCTATTCGGGATGTGACCACAGCGTGGACAACTGCAGCCAGATCAGACTTCCCGACTTAGGCAATCCCACATGCCATTGTATTTGGAGTACACAACCCCTTAACCCGTTATAGGGGACGTGAGGGAAGCCTCCCACAAGGATGGCAAAACATCAAAAAATGGGGGCAATGTCTTTGCAGACAGCCAATTCTCTCACACCAGAAGTGACTTGCAATTTCTCGAGTTGCTCCTGACATGAAAAAAAAAGTCTGCAAATAATAAGAAAACCCTACTTGTTTAACTTTGTGCTGTCCAAGAAGTAGCACATCTTGTTATTATGTTGTCACTACACAAGAAGGAAATATCAAGAGGTTTGCAATTTTTTCCCCCTATTTTGCAAAAGTTTTTTAAAAAACCCATAAGTTTATGACAGGTGATCTGAAATTGACCTTGATTTCTCAATCAGATACAAGGATAACCAACTGCAATGACCGACAGACTATGCACCTTCCTTATCAAAGACCGGATTCGGTATTTGCTTTGTGCAACCCTTGGAGATGGCTTTCAAACGAAACTTGAATCCTGTTCCGTTTCCTCTCTGGAGATGCCTATGGCAAATGTGAGCTCAGGGGACAGCTTTGGCTTATTTCTGCAGAAATACGTTCATGTTAACACAGTGTTTCCCAACCAGTGTGCCGTGGCACACTAGTGTGCCGTGAGCAATCATCAGGTGTGCCGTGGGAAAACCTCCAATATATCAATTCTTCCCCCTCCTGCCGAACTCCTGCTGCTGCTGCTTGCAGCGGGAGGAAGAGAAGGAGGAGAAAGGGCCGGGTGGCGGCGAACAAGAAGGGGCAAGGGTGCCACCGCCTTTGGCCGTTTCCCCTCCGCGCACGTCAGCCAGCCAGCCTCCAACCGAGGGAGAGAGGGGGGAAGGGTGACGTCACTCGGGCTCCGCACCCTTCCCAGCGGTCGCCACTTGAGGAGGAGGAAAGGCCGGCAGAGAGGCTGAGGTGAGTGGAGGGAGGGTCAGAAAGGGGTGGGGTGTCCCCCTCCCCATGAGGAAGAGGCCCGCCCATCATTATTTGAGTCCACAGTGCTCTCTGGATGTAGTGAACTACAACTCCCAAACGTCAAGGTCTATTTTCCCCAAACTCCATGTGTGTCCATAGTTGGGCATATTGAGTATTCATACCAAGTGTGGTCCAGATCCATCATTATTTGAGTCCACAGTGCTCTCTGGGTGTAGGTCAACTACAACTTCCAAACTCAATGTCAATTCCCAAGCAAACCCTTTCAGTACTTTCTGTTCGTAATGAGAGTTCAATATGCCAAGTTTGGTTCAATTCCATTGTTGCAAGAGTTCAGGATGCTTTTGATTGTGTGTTAACTATAAATCCCAGAAACTGTAACTCCCAAATGTCAAGGTCTATTTTCCCCAAACTCCATCTGTGTTCACCTTTGGGCATATTGAGCATTCAAGCCAAGTTTGGTCTTGATCCAACATTGTTTGAGTCCACAGTGCTCTCTGGGTGTAGGTGAACTACAACTCTAAAACTCAAGATCAATGCCCACCAAACTCTTATAGTATTTCCTCTTGGTTATGGGAGTTCTGTGTGGGAAGTTTGATTCCATTCCATCATTGGTGGAGTTCAGAATGCTCTTTGATTGCTGGTGAACTATAACTCCCAGCAACTACAACTCCCAAATGACAAAATCAAGATCGTATTTTAAAGCTAAAATTTGCTGATCTTCCTTTGGACAGTTTTTGGTTATCAGGGAGTTCCCAATTCTGGCCAACAAAGCTATTTTGACACTGCTCCCGTTTTCAACTACATATCTGTGTGAGATGAGCTTCTCTAGCTTGACTGCAATAAAAACTAAACACAGAGAGAGACTGGCAGCTGTTGAGCAAGACCTTCATGTGTGTCTTTCTGCCATTCCTGCCAGGATATCTATGTTGTGTTCATCGAAACAGGCCCAGGTTTCACACTGAGTGTATAAATACATTTAAAAACATGTTAACTATATGTATTACTATGTCAGAGTGTCATTGTGTGTCATTTTGGTTGGTGGTGTGCCCCAGGATTTTGTAAATGTAAAAAATGTGCCGCGGCTCAAGAAAGGTTGAAAAACATTGTGTTAACAGATTCTGCATGTGTTCCTTCTGCCCTCAAATGTGTGAATGGACGACACGTCTGTTGTTTTACCTGTACGGTGCAGCAGGCCCAGTGCGGCCATGGAAGGACCCATTTTCTACCCCATATTTCCTAGAGAAGGGGTGGGCAACCTACGGTCCGTGGGCCGGATCCGGTCCGGCAGCCACTTCTGTCCAGCCCAGGGAGAAGGGCGTTGAGGGCGGGGCCAAGAGGAAGGGGTGCCGCTGCCGCCATCCCATTGCAGGCTCTGTGGGCCTGTCTCGGCAGACAGGCCAGAGGAGTGGCGGCTTTGGAAGGCCTGCCATCTTGGAGGTGATCCAGGCCTGCAGCGGGAGCACTCCGTGACCTGCGGGGGCTTATTGCCCTGGCGACCCGGAAGACTTGATCGTCTTCTGGGTCGCCAGGGCGAACAGCCGCCTCAGATTGCCGAGTGCTCCCCCTGCAGGCCCAGATCCCCTCCAGGGATGGCAGGCACCCCAAAGCCGCCGCTCCTCTGGTCTGTCTGCCAACATGGGGCCCCACAGAGCGCACGATGGGATGGCGGCAGTGGCACTCTATAGCAGGGTGATTAGCTGGGAATGGCTGGGGGCGAGAGTGGGCGGAGGCCTGCAGCCTCTGATCGCCTGCTGCTCTGCTCTCCACTGCTGCGGTGGCGGCTGGGTCCACTTTGCCATCCTCTGGGCTGGGGTCATTGGGCCATTCCATCTTGGGATCCTTCCTCTCTTCAGGATGTCAGCCTTCATCTTGGTTCGCACCTTGTCTTCTTGAATTTCATTTTATTTTAGTGGTTTTTATTATTATTTTATAATAATAATATAATAATAATATAATAATATAATAAATAATATAATAATGTTATATTATAATTTCAATATATTATAATGTCTATATATATACAATAATATAATAATTATGATATTATTGCTAATAATATATGAATATTTCTTGATATATTAATATGTTAATATTAATGATGTGCAATATATAGCAAATATAGTAAATAAATAAATAATGTAGATTAGAATGTAGTTCAGCCTTTAGGTGCGGCCCTCCATAATATTTTTTGGCTCTCGTGTGGCCCCTTGGGGAAAAAAATTGCCCACCCCCTTCCTTTTTCCCCCATAACGCCCGGGATCCGCCAATAGCAGTTCGCCTCCCTCTCTGGCGTCACCAGTCTCCGGGCAGAATCTGCCCTTTGGGGCAAAGCCTTGAGGGAGAGAGGGCGTTCCTTCCTGGGATCCGCAGGCTGGTCATAATCGCCTGGTGGGCTGCATGTGGCCCGCGGGCTGTAAGTTGCCCAGGTCTGGGTTATACTATGCTATGTTTTGCTATGGCATACATCTAGTCTAATTGCCTTGGGCGGTGATCTATCTATTACAACTACATTTTTTTGCTGCCACCATGTCCCCAAAGGACTTTTTCCAAACCGAGAAGGAGAGACTTGCTTGAAGGAGAAACTGATACTTAGTTTATTGATAGAGTTCTTGAGACAAAGCGTAATGGTTTCAAAGGGACAAATGCTTGGTGGTTACAGTCACTTCTTCTCTCAGAAAGATATTACAAAATATAGTTCCAGCTTAAGTTGCCTTCAGGCCTTTCCTTGACCAAAAGGACTTGTACTTTAACACTTATAACTGAGTTCGAACTAACTTAGCTATTCTTTAGCTATCCCAGCTTCTTCGGTTAGTTTTCTCTCTCTCTCTAACTGACAGACCGCTGACCCTTCTGCTAACCCAGTGTTTCCCAACCTTTTTTGAGCCGCGGCACACGTTTTACATTTGCAAAATCCTGGGGCACACCACCAACCAAAAAGACACAAAATGACACTCTAACACAGTCATACATACAGTTAATATGTTTTTAAATATATTTATACACTCAGTGTGAAACCTGGGCCTGTTTCGATGAACTCAACATAGATATCCTGGCAGGAATGGCAGAAAGACACAAACTTCCCACACAGAACTCCCATAACCAAGAGAAAATGCTATAAGAGTTTGGTGGGCATTGACCTTGAGTTTTGGAGTTGTAGTTCACCTATATCCAGAGAGCGCTGTGGACTCAAACAATGTTGGATCAGGACCAAACTTGGCATGAATACTCAATGTCCCCAAATATGAACGCAGATGGAGTTCAGGGGAAATAGACCTTGACATTTGGGAGTTGTAGTTGCTGGGATTTATAGTTCCCCTACAATCAAAGAGCATTCTGAACCCCACCAACGATAGAACTGGGCCAAACTTCCCACACAGAACCCCCAGGAGGCAAGAGGAGGTCTCGACTTGGGAAAGGGAGGCGGGCCTTCCCAATGCATGAGAGGGAGAGACCAAGTAGACAACGGGTGGGGAGGGGGGTGGTTGTAATTTTGTGCCTTTATCGAGGTAGGTTTCTTAGGGTTTTTATACTTCAACACACTAGACTCTCTCCCCCCCCCCCTTCCTGGAGGTTCCAATTTCCCACGGCACACCTGATGATCGCTCAAGGCACACTAGTGTGCCCCGGCACACTGGATGGGAAACACTGTGCTAACCAACCAACTCACCACTGCCAGATTCCACTGAGACCTAAGTTCTTTCCGCAGAGCATGTAAGACTCACTTGTTCAGACAGGCTTTTGACTGAGGTTTGAAATTTTAATCATTGTTTTATTGCTTGATGTTTTGGTATCCTTCCTTGTAAACTGCCCCAAGCCTCTGGGAGTGGCAGCATAAAATTGAAGAAATCTATCTATCTATCTATGTATATAATAAAAGTCAGTGTTTGCGGTGGGAGGTGCGGAGGAATATGTGGCAGCTTTCTGATTGGCTCCCACTGTGGGATTATTTGCATAAAGGACTCTGATTGGCCAGCATCAGAACTGCAACATTGTAAGGCACCAGACACAGGGGATTTGTTGCCACTGAGGGAGTATTTGCATAAAGGACTCTGATTGGCCAGTACCCGAGAATCCAAGCCTCTTCATTCAGACAATATGATTGGTTGTCACTGAGGGAGAATTTGCAAAACTGGTTCTGATTGGCCAGCTTCTAGAGTCCAACATTCTAAGGCAGTGTTTCCCAACCTTTTTTGAGCTGTGGCACACTTTTTACATTTACAAAATCCTAGGGCACACCACCAACCGAAATGACACAAAATGACACTCTAAGACAGTCATACATATAGTTAATATGTTTTTAAATATATTTATACACTCAGTGTGAAACCTGGGCCTGTTTCGATGAACACAACATAGATATCCGGGCAGGAATGGCAGAAAGACACAAACCTCCCACACAGAACTCCCATAACCAAGAGAAAATGCTATAAGAGTTTGGTGGGCATTGACCTTGGGTTTTGGAGTTGTAGTTCACCTATATCCAGAGAGCACTGTGGACTCAAACAATGTTGGATCTGGACCAAACTTGGCATGAATACTCAATATGCCCAAATATGAACGCAGATGGAGTTTGGGGGAAATGGACCTTGACGTTTGGGAGTTGTGAAAAATTTGAAAAATGCAAAACATAGAACACAGTGGTTGGTTGCCACTGAGGGAGAATTTGCAAAACTGGTTCTGATTGGCCAGCTTCTAGATTCCAACATTCTAAGGTGATGCAGAGGGAAAAGGAAAGGCCTCAGGCAAGTCAGTCACTGCGGCCCGCAGCAATGACGGACCAGGACCAAACTTGGCACACAGAGGCCCAATGGCCCACTTCACAACCTGGTGTGGTTTAGAGCAGGATGGGCCACGAATGATGGGATCTGCAGTACCTTCACATCGGTCGCTTCCCAAACAACACTGCAGTCCCTATAAATCACAGACCAGGCCCAAAATTGACAGCAAGGCTTCCTTAACTTGATTTGCCTCTAATCTCCTTCCCATCTTGCCCTTGGCCGGCCCCTCTTCCTTTTTCCTTCCTTTCCCCCCAGCCTCATTGTCCTCTCCTGTAGTAGGGAGGCCCAGTGACAAAGGGAGGCAGGGCTGGCAGGCCAGCATCTGGAGAGCCCCTTCCAGGGTGTCTCGGGGTCAAGCAGGGCTCCGAGGAAGGGGCCCAGGGGTTGCTCCTGGCGCCGCAGAGGGGAGGGGGCGGGGAGAAGAGGAGGGGGAGGAGGGGGCGTGGCCAGGGCGCTCCAATCCAAGGGAAGGAGGGCGGGGCGGGGAAGGCAGGCGGGCGCGCGCTTTATGGGGCGCTGGGCTCGCGCTCCTCTCTCTCTCTCTCTCTCTCTCTCTCTCCCTCTGTCTCCAAGGCAAGGCGAGAGCGTCGAGGATGTCGGCTCCGAAGGCGGCGGCCTCCCTCCTGCGCAAAGTGCTGATCAGCGACAGCCTGGACCCTTGCTGCAAGCAGATCCTGCAAGCGGCAGGCATCTCCGCCCTCGAGAAGGCCGGCCTCAGCAAGGAGCAGCTGCTGGCCGAGATCAAGGTGGGCGAGCCGACCCCTCCTCCTCCTCCTCCTCCTCGCAGACCCCTTTCTTGCCCTCCTCCCACGGAGACTCTGCCCTTCTTTCTCCCGCCCTGGACTTCCCACAGATCCATCCACCCAACAGACCTCACAACCTCTCAGGGTGCCTTGCCAGAGATGCAGGCGAAACGTCAGGAGAGAATGCTTCTCAAACATGGCCATACAGCCCGGAAAACCTACACCAGGGCTGCTCACACTTGTTCAGCATGCCAGCTACTTCTCAAACAACCCAGTCCAAATGATCTCCCTACTCCCACCCAGGGGCGCTCTAAGGCAGTGTTTCTCAACCAGTGTGCCGGGGCACACTAGTGTGCCGTGAGCGATCATCAGGTGTGCGTGGGAAATTGGAACCTCCATTGGGGGGAGTCTAGTGTGTTAGTATAAAACCCTAAGAAACCTACCTCGATAAAGGCACAAAATTACAACCACCCCTCCCCACCCGTTGTCTACTTGGTCTCTCCCCTCTCCATGCATTGGGAAGGCCCCCCTCCCTGTCCCGAAGTCGAGACCTCCTCTTGCCTCCCTGGGGTTCTGTGTGGGAAGTTTGGCCCAGTTCTATCGTTGGTGGGGTTCAGAATGCTCTTTGATTGTAGGGGAAATATAAATCCCAGCAACTACAACTCCCAAATGTCAAGGTCTATTTCCCCTGAACTCCATCTGCGTTCATATTTGGGGACATTGAGTATTCATGCCAAGTTTGGTCCTGATCCAACATTGTTTCAGTCCACAGTGCTCTCTGGATATAGGTGAACTATAACTCCAAAACTCAAGGTCAATGCCCACCAAACTCTTATAGCATTTTGTCTTGGTTATGGGAGTTCTGTGTGGGAAGTTTGCGTCTTTCTGCCATTCCTGCCAGGATATCTATGTTGTGTTCATTGAAACAGGCCCAGGTTTCACACTGAGTGTAGAAATACATTTTAAAACATATTAACTATATGTATGACTGTGTTAGAGTGTCATTTTGTGTCATTTTGGTTGGTGGTGTGCCCCAGGATTTTGCAAATGTAAAAAGTGTGCCGCGGCTCAAAAAAGGTTGAGAAACACTGGTCTAAGGTAATTTTAAATGGTAGGCGAACATTATTTTTGGTGCCCCAAAAAACATTATTTTGCCCCCCCCATGTAAAACAAATATACAATTATAATATCACAATACCATTAGTAGTATTATATTGTATCAATGTATATACAATATATTATACCATACTCATTCTATATTATATCATAATTATATTATACTACATTACAATATAATTATATTATAATATATTGACATGATAATATAATGTAACATTCTATTATATTATTATTATAAAATAATAAAATTATTTATTTAAATAAAATTATCCTCTACTAAATATTTTCATGACTCTATAAAACTCAAATAACCCAAAATAAAGTAAAATAAAATATTATATATTACTATTTTTGTACAATACCACTATACTGCAATATTGTTTGTAATATTACATGTAATATAAAATATATCATCATTCTATTGTTATATTGTATTTGTATTATATTGTATGACAATATTAAGCAGAACTGTATAATAATCCACAAGGAATGCAATGTAAATGCATCAAAATCAGAATATGTTACCTATCACCCGACTCATAATTCATAGGAGTCTCCCATAAGTCCAAAATTAGGATCCCAATGTAAATGTAAATAGAAAAACAGCCAAAATGTTCAAATGAGGTCGAATACAGGCAGCGCGGCCTGGGCAAACTTGGGCCCGCCCTCCCTCCTTCTAGGTGTTTTGGCCTCCAACTCCCACAACTCCTCATAGCCTCAGTCCCCTCAGGTCTAGGCAGAAATAGTGCCGAAGAAAGGAAGGAGGGAGAGAAGAGGTCGCAGAGGAGGAGGAGGAGGAAAGCCCTTCATTCATTCCTTTACTTAGACTTCCTTCTCTGATTTTTTTCTCCTTCCCTGCAAACGCGCGCACAGCGGAGACAAAAGGAGAGGGGAAGCACTCCCTGCCCGCCCGATAGGGAGTGCTTTGCTTACACGCAAGGGAGCTACTGGGCATGCGTGGAGGTTTTTGCGCATGTGCAGTTGCTCCAGCGCTCAACTTCAGCTCAGAGCAACTGCGGCTGCGTGAAAACCTCCGCGCGTGCCCAGAAGCGTCGAGCACACAAAGCCGGGTCAAAAGCAGGCAGCTGCAGCACTGTCTGAGGAACATCGGCAGGGCCAGGATGGCGCCTCATGCGGCCAGGATGGCGCCCCCTTCCCGCCTACTTGGCCTATTTTGTAGGACCGCCCCTGCTCCCACCACAAAAATGCGAAACATAGAACACAATATCTGGTTTGAACCGGGTTTTCTGAGTCCACACTGCCATATAATCCGATTCAAAGCAGATAACATGGGATTCTGATAAAAGGTCACACCACCAACCAAAATGGCACCAAATGACACTCGAACACAGTCATACATACAGTTAATATGTGTTTAAATGTATTTATACACTCAGTGTGAAACCTGGGCCTCTTTCGATGAACACAACACAGATATCCTGGCAGGAATGGCAGAAAGACACACACGAAGGTCTTGCTCAACAGCTGGGAGTTATAGTTTACCTGCAATCAAAGAGCATTCTGAACTCCACCAATGATGGAATGGAATCAAACCTCCCACACAGAACTCTCATAACCAAGAGAAAATACTATAAGAGTTTGGTGGGCATTGACCTTGGGTTTTGGAGTTGTAGTTCACCTACATCCAGAGAGCACTGTGGACTCAAACAATGATGGATCTGGACCAAACTTGGCATTGATACTCAATATGCCCAACTATGAACACACATGGAGTTTGGGGGAAATAGACCTTGACGTTTGGGAGTTGTAGTTTCTGGGATTCATAGTTCACCTACAATCAAAGAGCATTCTGAACCCCACCAAAAACAGAATTGAACCAAATGAGTCACACAGGACTCCTATGACCAACAGAAAACACTAAAAAGGCTTGGTTAGAATTGACATGGAGTTTGGGGGAAATAGACCTTGATGTTTGGGAGTTGTAGTTCACCTACATCCAGAGAGCACTGTGGACTCAAACAATGATGGATCTGGACCAAACTTGCCATGGATACTCAATATGCCAACTATGAACACACATGGAGTTTGGGGAAAAAAGACCTTGACAATTGGGAGTTGTAGTTTCTGGGATTCATAGTTCACCTACAATCAAAAGAGCATTGAACCCCACCAAAAACAGAATTGAACCAAATGAGTCACACAGGACTCCTATGACCAACAGAAAACACTGAAAAGGCTTGGTGAGAATTGACATGGAGTTTGGGGGAAATAGACCTTGATGTTTGGGAGTTGTAGTTCACCTACATCCAGAGAGCACTGTGGACTCAAACAATGATGGATCTGGACCAAACTTGTCATGGATACTCAATATGCCCAACTATGAACACACATGGGTTTGGGGAAATAGACCTTGACATTTGGGAGTTGTAGTTTTCTGGGATTCATAGTTCACCTACAATCAAAGAGCATTCTGAACCCCACCAAAAACAGAATTGAACCAAATAGAGTCACACAGGACTCCTATGACCAACAGAAAACTAAAAAGGCTTGGTTAAATTGACATGGAGTTTGGGGAAATAGACCTTGATGTTTGGGAGTTGTAGTTCACCTACATCCAGAGAGCACTGTGGACTCAAACAATGATGGATCTGGACCAAACTTGCCATGGGATACCTCAATATGCCCAACTATGAACACATGGAGTTTGGGGAAAATAGACCTTGACGTTTG
>JARBWK010002218.1:0-15751 GCA_030556195.1 Anolis apletophallus
GAGGGACAGGCCTTCTCGGTAGTGGCCTCCTGCCTGTGGAACTCGCTCCCGAAGGGGAAATTAGCTTATCGTCTTCCCTCCTCTCCTTCAGAAAGAAGTTGAAAACATGGGGGGGGGACCAAGCCTTCGGGTGATTGTGCTGAGAATGACAATGATGACAATTGCTATGGTAAAGGACTATGGACAAGCCTGATGGAATCTCCAACCACAAAATTCGGCCAGATAAGGCCACAGACCCGTTATATTTAAGCATATTTTAACTGAATTGTATAAATCCTCAGCGTCTCATTACTAAAATCGTTACCCAATCGCACTGTCCAGTTGCTCCGAAGATAAAGAGTTTCTCTGCTACACTGCATTTAGAACATAAGAACATAAGAAGAGCCATGCTGAATCGGGCCTCAGCCCATCTAGTCCAGCATTCTGTGTCACACAGTGGCCCACTAGTTGTACACAGGGATCTCTAGCAGAAAGGAGGGCAAAACTCTCACCTGCTCTGACCCCCACAACCAGTACCCGGGAAAATCCTGCCTGCCTCCATCAACACAGAGGTGGCACTTGGATGTCCTTTTCAGTAACTACTGATTCCCTTGGTATCCATGAATCTGTCTAATCCTGCCTTGAAGCTGTCCAGGCTGACCGCTGTCACAACCCCTCCTCTGGAAGTGAGTTCCATAACCCAATGACCCTCTGGGTGAAGAAATATTTCCCTTTATTAGTCTAACTTTCCTGCCTTGGAGCTTCAGGAGTGCCCTCTAGTCCTAGTGTTGGGTGACAGAGAAAATATTTTTTCTTTATTCACCTTTTCTATCCCATGCATGATTTTATACACTTCGATCAAGTCACCTCTTCTTCTTTTTTAAAATATATTTATTGGGGTTTTTCCATAAACAAACAAACAGTGAAAGTGGGGGAACAGTCTCAGGTACAGGACAGTAGGAAAAATAAAGGAGAGGCTGAGTATGGTGATGGGAGAGGGGGGTAGAGAGTGGGAAGGGGTGGTGGTGCTGGGGGTGGTGGTGGCAAGGGATGGGGGGTAGAAAGGGGTAAAGGGTGGTGGCGGTGAAGGGGCTGCTTGGTCCGGGTTTTGGGAAGGCTAGTGATGGGCAATGGTGATGGGAAGAGATGAAGACAGGAGTAGCTTGCTTCCTTCTAGGGTCCTTGTTCATGGGTGCTCCTTCGTGTTCTCTTGCAGTCTCCCTCCTGTTGAGCTGGTCACTTCATTTTTACAGGTCTTCTTTCTAGGCTCCTTTTCCTTCTTTTTTTCGAGGCGTGCCTTCCTAACCCTCTGTATCTGAGAGCAATCTGTTGTTTTTAGCTTTTGTCCTTTTGAAAGAACTTTTGTTTTTCCTGCAGCCTCAAAAATCTTTCCAGCGTTTGATGCCCATTGTCCGTTCCTGTCTTCCAGCGTAGCCGGACCCGTGCCTTCCGTCCTCCAACCTCCATCCTAGCCGTTCTCCCTAGGCGATTCGAGGCCTTCCGTGTCCATCCCGGGATGCCACATCTCGTAGGCCTGAAATACGCCTCAAGAGAATAAGGGCAGCTTTTCTTCAGATTATTCTTCCTTTCTTGCTGCGTTGTTCCGTCCAGCCTCTCTTCCTAGTGGGCTCGTCCCATTCTTTTGCCGTCCTTCTTAGCTGCATCCCGGCTGGGGTTTTTAGGTGTTGCAGTGACCTCTTGGTTCTTCCCCTCTTCTCTTTCTTGGGGAGCAGAGTGTTAGGGCTCTTCGAGGTCATTCCTGCAGCATCCAGCAGGTCTGCCTCCCTACTTGGGGGTGTGGTCCTCTTTCCTCTGATCCTGCCCATGGCTTTACGTTCTCCTTCCCTCTCTCCTCTCCACCTGCACATATTGTTGCGCTCTCCCTTGACCAGGGCGTCCTCTCCATCCTCATAGAAGATCGGCAACCCCTGGCCCTGTGGGACGCCTCTTCATTAGTTCTGATCTTTCCTGTGAGGATGCCCCGGTTCGCGCCCATTTGGTCTTCCTGCCGGGACAGCATGGCATCCATCCTCCGCAGGAAACCGTCTTGAGCCTTCCCTATCTTTCGCAGCTCTGCGAGACATCCCCAGAGTTATTTCCTCCTCTTCTGATCCCTCTTCCTGTCTCATCCTCCGCTCTTTTACTCTTGAGGTGTACATTTTTATTTATTTGTTGTTTGTTTACTTGTTCAGTTATTCACTTATTTAGAATGCCTTTCCTCCCTGTTGTGTATTAGAGAGAGGGCTTTGGGTTGCTCCACCTCCTGTCTATTCCCCCTTTAGCCCCGCACCCCTGTCTCCCTGTCAAAAGTGCTCCACGTCTGTTGCTCAAGATGGCGTTCCCGCCACCAGTCCTGTCTTCTTCCCCTTCCCGGGTCTAGAGGAGCTCGGCCGCCATCTTGGTTCTCATCCTAGGGGTTTATCGTCCCTGTCCTGGGGTGGTTGGAGGTTCCCAATATGCTCTTCCCTGTGGGGGTGGGGTGGGGGGTTCCCTCTTACTCTTTGAGCCCGCTCCCAGGTGCGATGTGTCCTTGCAGCCAGCCAAGAGCCCAGTCGATGCACGTGCCTCCCGGTTGCGAGAGGGGGTGGGGCGCTGCTGATCCCGTACTCACTCTTGCTGAGCTTCTCCTCCTGCCCTGCCGTCTGGTTCAGGGGGAGGGGGGTGGCTCGGGCTGGGCTGGCAGTAAGTGCGGGTCGCCGCCGCTTCAGCTCCTTGGTCCACTAGCCGCTGTGGCAGTGATCCGGGCTCGCTCGATCTCCCTCTCTTGAGGAGGGGGGATCTTTGGAGCCAGCGGAGCCTGCCTGCCGGCTTCGCTGTCCCTTCGGGCAGCTTCTGTGTCCGCAGGGAGGCGCAGATCGCCCTCCAACCAAGAGGCGGGTGGCACTCCAGGGAGCCCTAGAGTGTCCGCCCTGCCGCCATCTTCGCCCGACCGGTCTCAATCAAGTCACCTCTTAAACGCCGTCTTTCAAGGCTGAAAAGACCAAGGCGTTGCAACCTGATTTCATAAAGGGAGCTGCTCCATCCCTTGGATCATTCTTGTTGCCCTTCTTTGTACCTTTTCCAGTTCCGTTATATCCTTCTTAAGGTGCGGAGACCAGAATTGTACACAGTACTCCAAATGTGGCCTTACCATAGATTTGTAGAGAGGCAATACAACATTTGCCGACCTATTTTCGATTCCCTTCCTGATCATGCCAAGCATAGAATTTGCTTTTTCGCTGCTGCTGCGCACTGGGTTGACATCTTCATTGAGCTGTCCACCAAAACCCCAAGATCCCTTTCCTGGTTTGTCTCGGAAAGCTTTGACCCCATCAATTGGTAGGTGTAGTTGGGGTTCTTTGCCCCGATGTGCATGACTTTACACTTGTTTAGGTTAAAATGCATTTGCCACTTTGTTGCCCATTCACTCAATTTCAAGAGATCTTTCTGGAGCTCTTTACAATCAGTTTCATTTTTAACTACCCTGAACAATTTAGTGTCATCTGCAAACTTTGCTACCTCAGAATTCACTCCTACATCCAGGTCATTAATGAATAAATTAAAAAGTAACGGACCCAAAACTGAACCTTGGGGTACGCCACTTCTCACCTCTTTCCACCCAGAGAAATGTCCGTTTATTACCACCCTTTGTTTCCTACAGTTTAGCCAGGTTCCAATCCAGGACAAGACCTGTCCTCTGATTCCATGGCTGAAGAGCTTATTTAGGAGCCTTTGGTGAGGACTTTGTCAAAAGCCTTTTGAAAGTCAAGGTAAACAATATCGACTGGGTCCCCTTTATCTATGTGTTTATTTACACCCTCAAAGAATTCTATCAAGTTAGTAAGACATGATTTGCCTTTGCAGAAACCATGTTGATTTTCCTTCAGCAATGCCTGTTCTTCTATGTGCTTAGTAATTTTTTTCTTTAATAATGGTTTCCATCACTTTGCCTGGAACTGAGGTTAGACTAACTGGCCTATAATTTCCTGGATCACCCTGGATCCTTTCTTGAAGATCGGAGTTACATTTGCCTCCCTCCAGTCCTCGGGTACAGTGCCTGATCTTAGAGAAAGGTTATAAAAAGCCAGGTTTTAACTTTTTTTGTGGGATGTTAGGAGGGTGGGGGCCGATCTGATATCCCTAGGGAGGGCGTTCCATAGCCGAGGGGCCACCGGTGAGAAGGCCCTGTCCCTCGCTCCCGCCAACCAAATCTGTGAAGAAGGTGAGACTGAGAGCAGGGCCTCCCTAGAAGATCTTAAGGTCCTAGATCAGTGTTTCTCAACCTGAGATCGGGACCCCGGGGGGTGTCACGTGGGGATTTCAGAGTGGTTGCCAAAGACCATCAGAAAACACATAGGAAGGAACCCTTTTGGTAGATAAGGCTGAAGATCTCTCTGCCTGTCCTTCTCTTCCTTTTTGGTGTTGGTGAACTACAACTCCCGGAATTCAAAAACAGACACACACACACACACACACACACACACCCCAACCCCACCAATATATTCAACATTGGCCGTGTCAGTAGTGTGCCAAGCTTGGTGCAGTTGCATTGTGGGCTGGGTTCAAAGTGCTCTTTGGTTGTAGGTGAACTATAAATCCCAGCAACTACAACTCTCAAATGTCAAGCTCTATTTTCCCCAATCTCCACCAGTGTTCACATTTGGGCATATTGAGTATCGGTGACAAGTTCAGATCCATCATTGTTTGAGTCCACTGTGCTCTCTGGATGTAGGTGAACTACAACTCCAAAACTCAAGGTCAATGTCCACCAAACTCTTCCAGTATTTCCTGTTGGTCATGGGAGTTCTGCGTGCCAAATTTGGTCCAATCCCATTGTTGGTGGAGTTCAGACTGCTCTTCGATTGTAGGTGAACTATAAATCTCAGCAACTACAATTCCCAAATGACAAAATCAACCCCACCAGTACTAGGTTGGTCCCGCTACCAGGCCCTGATTGTTCTGTGCGTGCTGCAAGCTGAGGCCTAGAGCAGTGAATGCCGCAGCCCCCAATACAGTTTCTCACGTTGTGGTGACCCTTCCCCATCACATTCCCTCTGTTGCTACGGCCTCACTGCAGTTTTGCTACTGTTATGAATCGTAATGCTCATCAAATCCTCCTAGCATTTCCTGATGGTCCTGGGAGTCCTGCGTGCCAAGTGTGGTCCAATCCCATTGTTGGTGGAGTTCAGAATGCTCTTGGATTGTAGGCGAACTATAAATCCCAGCAACCACAACTCCCAAATGACGAAATCAACCCCCTCCCAACCCCACCAGTATTCCAATGTGGACGTATTGGGTGTTTGTGCCAAATGTGGTCCAGTGAATGGAAATACCTCCTGCCTCTCAGAGATTGACACGACAATGCAGAACAGGAGCAAAATGGATAATGTTGTAATGTAATATACAATATAATACTACTAATAAGATATTATAATTGTGTATTTACGTTACTACTAATATTGCGATATAATTTGTTACAATACAATGTGATATGTAATGGTTGTACTGTGACAATGACATAGTATGTTGTATTGATATTATAGTATAATATAGTATGGTGTAATATATTGTGTATACCTATAATATTGATAATGTTGTAATGTAATGCAATATATTACTACTAATAATAGTATGATACTATATATTTTGTGTTATATGCAATATTACTAATAATATTGTGATATAATTGTCATAGTTCCTAATAATAATAATAATAATCTTTATATAACCCGCCTCCATCTCCCCAAAGGGGACTCGGGGCGGCTCACACGAGGCCAAGCCCAAAAAATATAAGACAACTGAACATAAAACAACAAAGAAAAGAAGAAGAAAAAGATAAACCATAGAGCAACACATCAATACAATCCACACACAAGGGGGGGGGGCAGGTGCCTGGGGTCAAATGTAGGGAGTTCAAACCCTGGGCGTGGCAGGAACATGAAGTGTCTTTGTAAGGAAGGAGCCCAAGGCTGCCCTTAGCCCAGCTTGAGCAGCACCCAATGGCCCTGCAGCTCCAAAGCCTGGCTGCTTCCTTCCTTCCTTCCTGGGGGGGGGGAATCCCTTGTTGCTGGGAGGGGTGAGCTGGTCCTGATTGATTCTTGCCTGGAATCCCCTTGTTTCCTGGGTGTAGTTTTCAGAAGGCGGGACCCCCCAATGGGGAGGGAGGGAGGGGGTGGGGGACGGAGAGCCCAGGCTCCAGGGGGCAGAGGGCAGGATGAGAGGGGGGGGGGGCAAGGCAATGAGGCAGAAGCGCAAGGGCCAGGCCCAGGTTCTCCCCTGACAGCACCCCCACCCCTGCTGAGGAGGAGGAGGAGGCTTGCCACAGAGGCGCAGGCCAAGCGCCAGCAGAGAGTGCTGCTGCTGCTGCTGCTGCTCCTCCAGCATGGCCAGGCAGCCCGGAAAACCTGCCACCCCCCGGTTGTGATACTCCATCTGGGCCCACGGGGGGGGGGGGAAGCCCCGCAAGGACTCGGAGGGAGAGAGCGGGGAGGCCTGGCCGTGTTCTTGAGGCCTGAGCGCGAGAGGAGGAGGAGGAGGAGGAGAACCAAGCAGCCTCGGAACGGGCCGCTTCCCCTTTAAACATGCAAATGAGCTCCGCGCGGCGCCCGGGCGCTCATCCCTCCCTCCCTCCCTTCCCCGCCCGCGCGCGCGCGCCAGCCAGCCAGCCAGGGTCCCCGGCGGCCAATCAGGAGCGCGGAGGGAGGGAGAGGGGTGACGTCACGCGGTCCCCGCCCCCTTTGCGGCCGTTATTTCAAACGGAAGCGACGGCAGCCAGGGAAGCAGGTGAGGCGTCTGTTCTCTCGGGAGTCCCCTCAGGGGCCGAGGCCTCGCCCGGGACCAAGGAAGAGGCTCCCCGCCGGCCTGCACCCCCCTCTGCTCGGGCCTTGCCCCCGTGGCCTGGCGGGCAGAGCGAGCGCTTGGCCGCCCAAGAGGAGGAGGAAGATGGAGGAGGGGGCCTGGCTGGGCCTGAGGGGGGCTGGGGGAGAAGGGGGAGGGTCAGCACACACGGCCCGGCCCCCCCCTCCCTCTCCCCCCCCCAAAGGGCAGGAGGTCCCCCTGGAGTGCCGCCCTGGGGCGCCTCCTCCTCCTCCTCCCGTGGCGGGCTCTCCTCAGGGCCTCCCCCTCCCCCAATCCCCCTCGGGGGTCCCGCCAGGCTCCTCACCCCAGGGAAAGGCTTCATGGCACCGCTCCCAAGGCCGCAGCCACGCTCTCAATGCCTTTCCCCGGCTCGGGAGGGAGGGAGGGGAGGGGCGGGTCCCACTCGGCTGCAGGTCAGTAGTTCTCATTGTGAGGCCTCTAGGCAGATATTCTGGGGGAGGGGGAAGGGGGGTCCAGATGCAAAACGGCCCTTGTTGACTATTATGGGATGCCGATGACAGCCCTGTGGTGCCTCTTCGAGGGTTTTGTATCTCTCCCCTCTCTCTCCCTGGAGGGGGGTGGCTGGGCCCTGCAGCCCAGGAAGAGGGCGAGGGAGACCTGCTCCCGAGGCCTCCAAGCACTGCAGGCATGAGTCTGAAACTCACCATAGAAACGGGAGGAGGAAGAGGAGGAGCACCAGGGCCAGGCCTCTTATTTCAGACCTAGAGGTATTATTATAGGTATCTAGATATTATTATTGTTGTTATAGACATGGAGATTATTGTAGCCATATAGGTATTATTATCATTGTAGGTGTATAGATATTCTGGGCATCCCAGGCTCAGCTCCAGCGTGCGAAGGGGGCACGAGAGGAGCCCCCCACAAGGATGGGGAGACAACCAAACATCCAGGCAACGGCCCCTGGGCAACAACACCTTGGCAGGCGGACAATTCCCTCACACCAGAAGTGACTTGCAGTTTCTCAAGTCACTCCTGACATGAGGAAAAAAATTACAGAGGTATAGATATTTTTATTAGTATTGACATAAATATTTTATAGGCGTATACATATTATTATAGATATGATACTGCTATTATTATTACAGAGTATAGATATTTTATTGTTATAGACGTAGATATTATTATAGGCATATAGGTGTTATTATTATAGATATATAGATATTATTTGAGACCTATAGATATTATTATAGGCATCTAGACATTATTATTACAGACATGCAGATATCATTATAGACAAGTTTATATTAATGATATAAACATATAGATATATTATAGACATATAGATATTATTATTAGAGACCTATAGATATTATAATAGGCATCTAGACATTATTATTACAGACATGCAGATATCATTATAGGCATGTAGATATTAATGTTATAAACATATAGATATATTATAGACATATAGATGTTATTATTTGAGACCTATAGATATTATTATAGGCATCTAGACATTATTATTGCAGACATGCAGATATTATTATAGACATGTTTATATTAATGTTATAAACATATAGATATATTATAGAGACATATAGATATTATTATAGGCATCTAGACATTATTATTGCAGACATGCAGATATCATTATAGACATGTTTATATTATTGTTATAGACATATAGATATATTATAGACATATAGATATTATTCGAGACCTATAGATATTATTATAGGTATCTAGACATTATTATTACAGACATGCAGATATTATTATAGACATGTTTATATTAATGTTATAGACATATAGATATATTATAGACATATAGATATTATTCAAGACCTATAGATATTATTATAGGCATCTAGACATTATTATTGCAGACATGCAGATATCATTATAGACATGTTTATTTTAATGTTATAGACCTATAGATATATTATAGACATATAGATATTATTATTAGAGACCTATAGATATTATTATAGGAATCTAGACATTATTATTACAGACATGCAGATATTATTATAGGCATGTTTATATTAATGTTATAAACATATATCTATATTATGGACATATAGATATTATTATTTGAGACCTATAGATATTATTATAGGCATCTAGACATTATTATTGCAGACATGCAGATATCATTATAGACATGTTTATATTATTGTTATAGACATATAGATATATTATAGACATATAGATATTATTCGAGACCTATAGATATTATTATAGGTATCTAGACATTATTATTACAGACATGCAGATATTATTATAGACATGTTTATATTAGTGTTATAGACATATAGATATATTATAGACATAGATATTATTCGAGACCTATAAATATTATTATAGGCATCTAGACATTATTATTGCAGACATGCAGATATCATTATAGACATGTTTATATTAATGTTATAGACATCTATTATATAAATGGGTTCACGTCATGTGATGTATACCTCAAACAAAGAAACCATACAACGCAGAAACACAATACTTGCCAACAGAAATAGGCCTCAAGCAAGGTACGTTTGTAGCAAAGAAACTTTCCCCCCCAAAACCTAAGAGGCCCCCAAAACAACGAGTAAAAATAAAACTACATTTACCAGCATCCTCCGGGGCAGCCAAAGACTCACCCAGCCTCTACATTCTGAACAACATGATTGGCTGCCAATAAGGGCGGATTTGCATAACTGCTGCACTGGCCAGCCAACATGAAAATTCCGATCCATAAAAATCTGCCAAAACAGAATAAGGAAAAGGCCTGAGCCAATCCCCAACACAAACACCCAAATCTCTTCCTACTGAAAATTTACACCCCAAAAAATCACAGATCACGCCCAAAATTGACAGTAAGGCTTCATTAACTTGATTTCCCTAACTAGCCCTCACTTACTGGGAAGCAGTTTACGCTCTAAATTGACAGTAAGACTTCATTAACTTGATTCTCCCTAACTAGCCCTCCTTCAGCAGTTTACGCTCATTGGACATTGATTCTCCCGATGGCCTGAATTGACATTGTGTATGGCCTGAATTTAAGGCTTCATTAACTTGCTGTTCCTAACTAGGCCTCAGCTCATGGGACATTGAGTATGGCCTGAATTTACAGTAACCTACCTTGGCACACAGAGCCCCGACCATGCATGATGGGACTTGAAGTACCACCATGGAAAATGGGATTTGTAGTACTTCAAAACCCATCATTCCCCACAGACCACTGTGGCCCAGAACCAAAACAAATAAAGACCCAACTTGGCACACCATGCCCCCCATGACCCACACTCCATCCAACTGCAGTATAGAGGAGGGCACACCGTGGATGATTGGACTTTCTCGCATCTCCTAAAAAGGGCACAGCAACGTGTGCCGGTACAGCTAGTATAGATATATTATAGACATATAGATATTATTATTAGAGACCTATAGATATTATTATAGGAATCTAGACATTATTATTACAGACATGCAGATATTGTTATAGGCATGTTTATATTAATGTTATAAACATATATCTATATTATGGACATATAGATATTATTATTTGAGACCTATAGATATTATTATAGGCATCTAGACATTATTATTGCAGACATGCAGATATTATTATAGATATGTTTATATTAATGTTATAGACATATAGATATATTATAGACATAGATATTATTATTCGAGACCTATAGATATTATTATAGGTATCTAGACATTATTATTACAGACATGCAGATATAATTATAGGCATGTAGATATTATTCTCATAGACGTATAGATATTATTATTAGAGACCTATAGATATTATTACAGACAAATATATTATTATTAAAGACATAGATATTATTATTATTGTAGATATTGTAGCCCAGGATTGCTATAAAGTAAACATGGACTGTCATCTGTCGGGAGTTCTTTGATTGTGGCTTCCTGGACAGCCTTTCCCAATTCACAGAGCGTGCGTTTCCTGATTTTGTCCTTTCTTTGAGTACTGGACTTCATTTCCCAGAATTCCTTCCCATAACTCAATATGGGTGAGCTTTCTGGGATTTGAAGTGTGTAAAGATGTGTGTGTGTGTGTATATATATATATATACACACACACACAGGAAGGGGAGGGGGTGGATCTGGAGGAGGGTGCTCTCTCTCTCTCTCTCTCTCTCTCTCTCTCTCTCTCTCAATCCTTTCTTTCTTTCTCCCCTCCCTCTCCTGTTGGGCTTTTTTAAATGCCAAAGCAACAATGCAGTGGAAGAAAGGAAAGCAGCCAGCCAGCCAAGCAGGCATCACTTCCAGGAG
The DNA here is from genome assembly GCA_030556195.1 of Anolis apletophallus. NCBI lineage: Eukaryota > Metazoa > Chordata > Lepidosauria > Squamata > Anolidae > Anolis > Anolis apletophallus. Next base: position 11,077 of record JARBWK010002218.1, read on the forward strand.
GCTGGCTGTAGGTGTGATGAGGAGGAGGAGGATACTGCTCTCTCTCTCTCGGCTGGCAAGAAGGAGGTGAAATGCTTTGGACCAGAAGTGTTTGGGAGGGGAGAGGCAGGGGGCAGTGAGAGGGGTATACTGGCCACCTTTCCCTCCCTCTCTCAGCCTCCCTCTCTCTCAGCTGTTGGTTTTTCCCCCTCGTGCAGCAGGGAGGGGCGGGTAGCAGCACCGAGGCCTGCCTTCCTTCTTCCCCTCCAGGGTCTTCCTCCTCCTCTCCCTTTGCAGAGGCCAAGCGGAGAGGAGGAGGAAGAAGAGCCCAGAGGAGAGGGACGAAGGCAGGCGTTGCTGCCGCTGCCCCGCGCACCTCTCGCAGCTCTTCGAGGCTTCCGCCAAATGGAGATACAAGCCTTGCTGCGGGGGCATGGCCTCCTCCTCTTCTTCCTCCTCCTCGCCACCAGATTCGCCTCCCCGCCAGGCCTGTGCCCTTCTGTGTTGCCCCCAGGAGCCCGGCAGGGGGTGGGGCCAAAAGACATGGCATTGCAAGCCCTCGGAAACACTGAGAACCCCTGATGTAGGAACTCTCTTGTGTGTGCGCGCGCACCCCACCCCCCTGTCCCTGTACGCTTGCGGAGTGGATTTTTAGGATTTATAAGTAAAGTTTAGTTGGGTTTTTTAAATTATTGTTGGTCACACCTTGCATTGTAACATGTTATGTTGCCAAATTTGGTGTGATTCCATTCATTGGTTCTTTTGTTTACTTCAGCCTAATTACGACAGCTTTCTATGCCACTCTTCTCACCCCGAAGGGGACTCAGAGCGTCTTACATACACACACACACACGCACGCACACACACTAGCTTGGGGACCCGGCGCAGCCCGGGTTATTTGAGAAAGATCTTTTGTCCCAAGGTTGGTCTTCATCAGTTGTTTATGTGGCTTGCAGTGGTCTCGGGAAGTGAGGGAAGGTGCTGGGAGTCCCATCGTCCATGGTCCATCCTCCTCCAAACTGCACCAGGATGTAGACTGGGTCATGGAGGCTCTGTGTGCCAAGTGTGGTCTTGATCAGTCTTTGGATGAGGTTGGCAGCGGTCTTGTGAAGTGAGTGTAGGTACTTCAAGTCCCATCATCTGTTGTCCACCCTCCTCCGAACTGCACCAGGATGTAAAGTGGATCATGGGGGCTTTGTGTGCCAAGTGTGGTCATGATCATGCACTGGATGAGGGTCGCAGCGGGCTCGAGAAGTGAGTGAAGGTACTTGAAATCCCATCATCCATGGTCCGCCCTCCTCTAAACTGCAGTAGGATGGAGTGTGGGTCATGGGGGCTCTGTGTGGCAAGGTTGGTTGCTGTCAATTCAGGCCATACACAATGTCTCATGAGCAGAGGCCTAGTTTGGAAAATCTAGGTAATGAAGCCTTACTGTCAATTCATGCCTTAAACAGTATCCCATTAGGTGAGGGCTAGTCAGGAAAATCAAGTTAATGAAACCTTACTGTCAATTTTGGGGCCTAGTCTGTGATTTGTAGGGGTTGCTGTGTTTTTTGTGAAGTGTTTTGGGTGAAGGTACTGAACATTCCATTTCCAACGGAAAAAACTGTCAACTGGCTAACTTCAACTCCAGCCATTTATGTCTGCCCCAGGCCCTTTCCTCTCTGTGCTGCCTAGAAGTGTTGGAATGTTGGGAGGCTGGCCAATCAGAGCCCGTTATGCAAATTATCCCACAGTGGCAGCCAATCGAAACGCTGGCACATATACCTCCCACCGCACCACCCCAAACTCAAGGTCAATTCCCAAGCAAACCCTTTCAGTACTTTCTGTTGGTAATGAGAGTTCAATAGGCCAAGTTTGGTTCAATTCCATTGTTGCAAGAGTTCAGGATGCTCTTTGATTGTGTGTTAACTATAAATCCCAGAAACTGTAACTCCCAAATGTCAAGGTATATTTTCCCCAAGCTCCATCTGTGTTCACATTTGGGCATCTTGAGTATTCATGCCAAGTTTGGTCCTGATCCAACATTGTTTCAGTCCACAGTGCTCTCTGGATATAGGTGAACTACAACTCCAAAACTCAAGGTCAACGCCCACCAAACTCTTATAGCATTTTCTCTTGGTTCTGGGAGTTCTGTGTGGGAAGTGTGTGTCTTTCTGCCATTCCTGCCAGGATATCTATGTTGAGTTCATCGAAACAGGCCCAGGTTTCACATTGAGTGTATAAATACATTTAAAAACATATTAACTAGATGTATGACTGTGTTAGAGTGTCATTTTGTGTCATTTTGGTTGGTGGTGTGCCCCAGGATTTTGCAAATGTAAAAAATGTGCCGCGGCTCAAAATATGTTGAAAAATACTGTTCTACAACACTGCTGGTCACAGCTGACCTCCACACACACCCTGGGGCAGAGAGTTCCACTGCTGAACAGCTCTCACAGTCAGGAAGCTATTATATGTAATAGATAGATAGATACACACACATATACAATACATTATATTATTAGCATAGTACAATACCAGTATTATTTATTTCCATATTGTACTATAACATTATATTGTAATATTATTAGTAATCTTACACGTAACATAAAATATATAATTCTAACATTGTATTACTGTTATTAGTTTAATATTGTATTACATAATATTATACACATGTATACACAATATAGTACGTTACATTACAATATATTATTCCCATAGCACAGGAGACAAGGTGGAACTGCCCCCTGCCCCTCCCCGGCCCAGAGCAGCAGTTGGTGCCCTGCGCTGATAATTGGGGCTATAGGGCAGTGCTGAAGGAAGGGGCCTCCGCCCTCAGGCAGGCAGGCACTCAGCAGTCCTTCATTCCCCTCAGTGGAGCTCCCCATCTATCCTTCCCTGGGAGGGAGGGATGGTGGCCCCAAGGAAGGAATTTGATTGGAGGGGGCGGGAGCCCCTTCCCCCAATTGGGACCAGGGCGAATAGTGAGACCTGCCTGGTGTATCCACAGATAAGAGGGAGAGGCTGGCCTTCCACGCTCTTAAAGGAAAGCATTGGGAGCAGTGTCACTGAAACTGAGCCTCACGGGTCTGGCTTTGCCCAGCTTGGGATGCTGAAGACTCGACCAGGATTCGCAGTTCCCTCTCTCCCAGGATCTGACCCCAGATCATCTGCTTTGAGCTGGATGATAAGAGCCTAGACAGCCAGGTAACTCGGATCAGATCCTGGGATAGAGACGTTGCCTGAGATACGCAACTCGAATTCTTTGCCCTGGGAAGCCAGAATGGCCCCCTCCCTCCCTGATGTCCTTCTGGTGGCAGGCTAAAACGTTTTCATCATTTGAGCAGGCTTTTAAAGAAGGAGGTTTTGAAGATCAGGTCGGGGGGGGGGGTGTTTGAATATTTTTGATGGATGTTACCTGTGATTTTTAGTACTGTTTGTGTCTAATTCTATTTTGATGTTTGTATATTTCTATATTTTAAATTTTAATTTCATTGACCCAAAAAATTAAAAATTAAATTATTTTAAATTGTATACTAATGTTTTTATGTTAAGCCCCTTTGAGTCCCCTTTGGGAAGACACAGCGGGGTAGAATCATAGAGTTGGAAGAGACCTCGTGGGCCATCCAGTCCAACCCCAATCTGCCAAGAAGCAGGGAAATTGCATTCAAAGCACCCTGACAGGTGGCCCTACAGCTTCTGTTTAAAAGCTTTCAAAGAAACTTTTTTAAACAGAGTCTGGGTGGCCATCTGTCATTCGAAAATGTAACAACAACAAGAAGCTCTAAGCAGGTTTAGTCCTTGGTCAATGGACTGAGTAATTCAAGCCCAACATTCACCCCATCCAAACAAATACAGTCATTTTCACCACCTCTCTCAGGCCAACGAGTTAGAAGCCCAGAACTCAGCAATGGATTCTCCTGAATGGACTGACTGTACGGGAAATTGCAGACCTGTCGTATCTCCCAACTTGATTCGAGGCCTCTCTTGTTCCAGCTGGACTTCTGCCTGGAGTCTATCTTGTCACGGTTCCCTCTGGATTCCTTCATGATCCTTGGTTTACCTTCGATTCCTCCTTCCATGTTTTCCTTCTTGTTTGGCTCCCCTTCTCATATTGCTTTTCCAGTTTCCATTGTCCTTCTTTGGGGGCCACTAGAGATCTCTTCAAGATGGGATTTAGTTGATCCAACTTGCTGTTGGCACTATGGATTAATACTAAGGGACAAAATTTTTTTTTCGGTGCTTTACTTTTGAGAATACAGTTTTTATACACTTGTTATGTTCGGTCCCAAAAAGACCCGGTAGCCTTTATACTAATCTAATACCATATTTTGAGTAACCCAAAGGATGTGTAGTTTATTTTGAGACTACTTATGGCATCTACTATTGTTAATCAAGTTATCTACTTGTGTAACTCCTCCCTGCCCGCAGAATAGTTTCCTTTTTATGCAAAACAGTAACACAATACTAGCCTCTCCCATTTCCTCAGTCAGAAATTGCAAAACTGTGAAAATAGCTGCTTTCTGAAGCAGCTGAAAGAGTTACCTCAAAGCCTTGAATTCATTGTGAACAGACTAAGTAATGTGAATGTTTACTGTTGTGTGTTTTCATATGCCTGTTATTATATCTGATATGTGATTGATATATGATTGCCATGTGTTTTGCTATATGACTGATATGTTAGCCATTTGTGATCATCTATTTTGTACTG
>JARBWK010002219.1:0-15750 GCA_030556195.1 Anolis apletophallus
TTTTATGGATGGAACACTGTTTTTAACATAGGTGAATGCATAGGATGTGTGAATATAATTATATTTTAATGTATTTTAGTGTCAAATGCTGGAGGGTTTTATATTGTGTTTTATACTGCGATTGTGTTGTAGGCATCAAATTATGCCTTTTGGAAGCCGCTCTGAGTCCCCCTCGGGGTTGAGAAGAGCGGGGTAAAATGCCATAAATAAATAAATAAATAGATCAGGTCTGTCCAACTGGTGGCCCGGGGGCCGTATACAGCCCCCCAGCCCCTTCCCTCCGCCCCCCTAAGCTTTTTAATAAAAAATAAAAATTGAAAAATAAAATAAATAATAAAAAAATACCTACTTCCGGGTTCGGAGCAAGTATTATTACGCCGGCGTTGACAGCGAAATCCCATGTGGATTGCGTATTCTCGCGATACTTTTCGGCTACTCTACTACTGGATCGCTGAGGCCCACAGACGCGATTAGGACCTTCTTCGACTCAGTCGGTCGCCGCCTCGGAATTAAATATATTTAATATTAAATTAAAATATGGGGAGAGGGGAGGATGGAATTAAATATATTTAATATTAAATTAAAATAAGGGGAGAGGGGAGGATGGAATTAAATATATTTAATATTAAATTAAAATAAGGGGAGAGGGGAGGATGGAATTAAATATATTTAATATGAAATTAAAATAAAGGGAGAGGGGAGGATGGAATTAAATATATTTAATATTAAATTAAAATAAGGGGAGAGGGGAGGATGGAATTAAATATATTTAATATTAAATTAAAATAAGGGGAGAGGGGAGGATGGAATTAAATATATTTAATATGAAATTAAAATAAGGGGAGAGGGGAGGATGGAATTAAATATATTTAATATTAAATTAAAATTAGGGGAGAGGGGAGGATGGAATTAAATATATTTAATATTAAATTAAAATAAGGGGAGAGGGGAGGATGGAATTAAATATATTTAATATTAAATTAAAATAATTTAATATCCCTGAATTTATCTCAGTAAAAGATTATATTTGACTGTATGGATGCCCTTTTGAATGCCCACCCTGCATTTATCTCAGTAAAGATTATATTTGACTGTATGCATGCAGGGGCAGGGGCGGGCGGGGGGCGGAGCCAGAGGCAGGGAGAGGCAGAGCTGGGGGCAGGGAGGGGTGGAGCCGGGGTGGGGGTGGAGCCGGGGTGGGGGCAGAGCCGGGCGGGGGCAGACCCTACACCCCCCCCCAGGTCATCAGTGACCAGAATTCAGGCCCCTGGGCCGGTAGAAGTTGGACAGCCCTGATGTAGATCAACATAAACTTTATCTTTGAATAGTCGTTGTGAAACAAAAATCATTCGTCTGTATTAGACATTCATATCATAAGCAAAAAGAAGAGTCTTGAGCAACTACGCTGTCAATAACGGTCAATTATACATCCACAATGGGTTAAATTCGAGTGGCGTAGTGTTCAAAAGGGTCGACAGTCATGGTCCAAGCCGTTTCGCCAATTGTGGCTTTCAGTGTCATTATTCTTACACTTGTCCGGTTACATCGCGTCGGTGGCTGCGTCCACACTTAAATGCTTAAGAATAATTACACTGAAATCCGGACCTGTGAAACCTAATAATTGCAAGGAGTCTGGGGGTCCCGATGAAGCCACAATTGGCGATCTCGCAGCGGCGGGGCGGAGAGAGGGACGGAGGAGGCGGGGCAGGGAGGAGGAGCTGGCTCCCTTCCTCCTCCCAGCCCCCCCACCCCCCCCCGGCCACCATTTTTTAAAAAAAAAAATTTTTTAAAAATATTTTTTAAAAAAAACAATTTCAGGAGGGTAGCGGAGGGTAGCGGGGGCCGTGTCCAACAGGTTGGGGGGCCGTATACGGCCCGCGGGCCGCCTGTTGGATAGCCCTGGTTTAACCTAAGCCTTAGTTCCTAGTGATCTCTACGTCCTCTCTGTAGTGAAAGTTGCCCATAAAGTTATGTCGGAGGATGTAAAGAGGACATATTAACCAAATCCACAAAAGTGAAACCCAAAATAGAGGAGGACTGTATATATGCGGTATACATATATGTTAAATAGCTGAAGCTATGTGCAGTGCTTGCATGTTAGGCTACGATTCCAGAGGACCATCCTTCAAAGTCCATCTCAGAATAGAAGCTGCTTCACTGATTTGACTTGAGCTGGTCACATACTCTCAGCCTCAGAGGAAGAGCATGGTGACCGCTTCTGAAGAAATCTCACCAGAAAAATCCCAGGAAACTCAGCTTGGTGTAATAGTCTGGGTATTGAACTTGAGGCCAGAGTTCGAATCTTCTCTCAGACCTGGAAACTCACTGAGCGACCTTGAGCAAGTCACACACTCTCAGCCTCAGTGGGAGGCCATGGCAGGCTTCTTCTGAAGAAATCTTTTAGGAAACTCCCATCACTGGGTTGCTGTAGAATTATCAAAGTTGGAGATGACCTGAAGTGACACAATAACAAAAGGGATTTTAAAATAATAATAATCAAAGTTTTAAAAGAAAACAATTAAAAAGACATAAAATGTAGAGCATGTACTAAGAATGGCACACCCATTGCATTCCCTCTGCCCCGATCAGTTAGCAACTGGAGGTCTGCTTAAACAGGAAGGTCTTTGCCTGAAGTAAGGTCAGAAAGGGGGGGATTTAGCTTGCCATAGGAACGAGTTCCAGGCCCAGATTACCCATAGGGCCACCCGAGGCCGTGGCCTCGGGCGGCACATTTGGGGGGGCAGCGGATCCGGACCCCCAATTTTTTTTAAAAAATCACCAAAAAATTCACCAAAAAAAGGGCGCATGCGTGGCCGCCCCCTCCCTTTGCTCTGCTCCCCTCGGCTCTGCTTTAGGAGGGAGGGAGGGAGAATTGGCTCCACTCCTTACTCCGCCCCTCCCCGCCCCCTCGCCAGATTGAAGGAAGGAGGGCAGGGTGAGGAGGAGAAAGAGGCGCCCTCCCGCCGCGCGTCCTGCGCGCCGCCCACCCCTTTTCGGCGGGGCTGGGAGGAGAGGCGGCGGCGGGACTCCTCTCTACCTCCTCCCTGATGTGGCGTGGCGTCGCCAGGCAGGGAGGAGTAGGCGAAGCCCCGCTGCCGCCCCTCCTCCCTTGCGTGGCGTGGCGACGCAAGGGAGGAACGGCGGCTGTCAGCGCCGCTTGGTCCGTTTGTTGACCTAACGGACCAAGCCCCGCGCGCCATCAGATAAGAGCAACATCTGGCAGGCTTCGAACTGGAACCGCCCTTTGATGTGCCAGGCACCTTTCCTGAACTTTGATATGCGGAGAGCCGGATGGTCATCCCTGAGGAAGGAGGGGCCCAGCAGGGGGGCGGGCCGGGGAGGGCTTTTGAAGAGACTCTTGCGCGGGAAAAAGTTAGTCTATCTTTGCTTGCCCTGGATTAAGGACCTATTAAACTACTTATCCTTCAGCATCGTTTGGAGTGAGCGTGGTTCATTAGACCCCCCTTGCCGGAGCTGACAGCGGCGGTGGGGCTTCTCTCCGCCTCCCTGGCTTGACGTCGCCAGGCAGGGAGAAGGAGGTGGAGAGAAGTCGCGCTGCCGGCCCTCCTCCCTTGTGTTGTCATGCCACACAAGGGAGGAGGGGCGGTGGTGCGGCTTCGCCTTCTCCTCCCTGCTTGGCGACGCCACGCCACACCAGGGAGGGGCAGAGCCAAGGGCGAGGAGGGGCGGAGCCGGGGGCGGGGAGGGGCGGAGGCAGACCCTTTGGCCTAGGGCGGCAAAAGGGCCTGATCCGAGCCTGACAAGTTCCATAACCAAGGGGCCACTACCATGAAGTCTTTCCCTTATGTCTTCATCATCACCTGGGGTGGTCCTGGCACAATGAGAAAACCCTCCTTCAATTATCACAAGGGTTAGCCAGGCTCAAACTAAGAGATTTGGGCTTTGAAATCATCTGGATGCCATAATAATCATTTCAAACTGAATCTGGAAATGAACCAAGAGGTTGTAGTGATCTGCCATAACATTACCTTTGACCTATGGTAACCCCATGAATGAGAAACCTCTAAATTACCCTATCATCCACAACAATTTATCAACTCTTGCAGACTCAAGGCAGCCACAGTTTCCTTGAATTGCATCTGTCAAGTAGGAAATTTAGATACCACCTATGTGTGGCGAGGCTAATTTAACACAATTTACGAGGCCATAAAAAATCTCCAGCAAAAACATGCGGGGAATGTGGAAAGTACTTCGTCAGATGGACAGTGAAGCGAGAGCTCCCCTGGTGGCCAGAAGTTGGAATGTTAAATAGCTTCTGGCCGTCTGTCTATATGTGTTGTGTGTCTCAGGCATTGAATGTTTGCCATGTATGTGTACATTGTAATCTGCCCTGAGTCCCTGTAGCACAGCAGTTCTCGTTCGTGCCTGGGGGGCAGGGAACAGGACCGGGGGTCCCATTAGCATTAGGGCCTGCAGCAGCAGAGACAGATTCTGAAGAGGATTTGGAAGGGTTAGCTGAAGGAGAATTTCCCATCACTGGGCCTCTTTCTCCCACTGAAAGCTTGGCTTGGGATGAAGGTTGGCCTGACTCTTACGACGAGATAGAGCACCAGGTGCAAATGGAAAGCAGTGATAGCGAATCGTATGAACGGCCGGGAGGGAGAGGTTCACAGGATCCTCTGAGTGAAAACATGGAAGAAAGCGGCTGGGAAGAATCTAGGGAGGAGAGCTCTCACGGAGATAGGGAAGCAGATGTTGGGAGGCCAAGCCGTACTCGATAGGAGACGGGACATCGAGACCAGCAGGAGGGGCTGGTACCATAGCCTAGACAGGCCGAGGTCCGACAACAGAGATTGGAGACGACGAAGCCTAGATCGTCGGGGACCTCGGCCGAAAGATTAAGTATAGGAGCCGTGGGAACGGATCCTCAGTACTTCGGCCACGTCTCATCTGAGCAGACGTGTAGTGAAGCTCGACCACTGAGCCAAGCCGGGCTAGTGGCCTACTCAAGCCTTGTTTTGTAACCTTGCAACCTTGCTTTGTTCCTTGATCCGCTTTGCTGAGCGGAGCCTTGCCAAGCCTTTGGAAACTTACCAAGTGTTTGGGACTATTGCATCTTTTGCCTTTGGAATTGCTTTTGCTATTTTTATGGACAATTTACCTTTTGAACTGTTTCTATATATTCAATAAAGTAGTTAGCCTTCAGCTCGTCTCTGTGTGTGTGATTAAGGGGCCGGCCGAGTCCTTGCATCGTGACAGTCCCCTGCGGTGTGAGAAGGGCGGAATATAAAAACTGTAAATAAATAAATAAACTCTAGGGGCAACTGGGAATGCATATTTGAGTGGGGTATATATGAAGCTCTCCAAGGTCTTGAACCCTTTCCAGGGCTAAGGATCAGCACTTTGGACAGCTCAAAGTATTAAGACCTGAGTACATTCAGTGCTCAACCATCACTGCCCTCTGGATCGCATTAATTTTTGGAAAAACAAGCTAAAATTGTGCTTTTCCTGCATGACAGGAGGTTGGACTAGATGGCCTGTGTGGTCTCTTCCAACTCTATTATTCTATTCTATTATTCTGAATGTTTTGGGCCCCCTCATTTGCTATCTCCTACTCCTATCTCACCCAGGGTTTTATCATTTTATCTTGTGCACTTGGCCTGCCCATCCTAGTCGGTTTTTGTGTGTGAATTTCCTGTATTATTCCATTTGTTATTGTAATTGTATTTTTTTAAAATTATTATTATTTCTGACGTATTTTGTTTTGTATTTTGTATTTTGTATTTTGTAGTGTTGTGTTGTATTTTAAAAGGGCTTGGCCTCATGTTATCTGCCCTGAGTCCCCATTGGGGAGATGGTGGCGGGGTATAAATAAAGTTTATTATTATTATCATATTAAATGCACTCTCGGAGGCTGGACTGGCCAGAGGACGCATCCGCCTCTGTCCACTTCCAATTGAAACTGAACCAATTTGCCTTCTAGGTCACTTTGTACATGTCCAAAAACATTTTGGTCTATGGAGGTATCGTTTCGGATCTGGGCCTTCAAGGAGCACATTTTATTATCTATCAACAAGCTGTTTATTGTTTTCTATTTGAGAGACGTGGGAGCTGATGAGGAGAATAGAGAATAGCCCCACTGGCCATTCAGTTGTAGAAACTCTCCATGTCTTTCCCCTTGGAGACAAAATTACTTTCCCTTAACAATATCCTGTTACGCTTGAGCATAAAGGAGGTGCAGAAGCTACCATACAAATAGTTAGTGGGAAATATTTTATACATGCCGGAGAAACTGCCGATGCTCACCCGAGTCCCATTTCAGTGTTGACTGTTCCGTTCCACTCCATGACATCCCCTTCCGCCGTCTCTCACTCTTTCACACACACACACATTACTGAATTCAATATATCTGGTCCTGTTGTGCAAGTATGAAAACCCATGCTTAGGGAAAAGAACCTGAGCTTGAAAAGGAAGACTCTGGGTGCAGGAATGGTGGCACAGGAAACAAACCCAAAATTGAAAAAGGAATTGATAGAAATCCAGCTTATCTGTCCGAACGCATCTCTCCCTTTGAACCATCTAGGTCAGGGCTGTCCAACTTCTACTGGCCCAGGGACCTGAATTCCAGTCACTGATGACCTGGGGGGCCGTAGGGTCTGCCCCCGGCCCCGGCTCCGCCCCGCCCCCGCCCCTGCTTGCATACAGTCAAATATAATCTTTTACTGAGATAAAATGCAGGGATAAGATATTAAATTATTTTAATGTAATATTAAATATATTTAATTCCATCCTCCCCTCTCACATTATTTTTATTTAATATTAAATATATTTAATTCCATCCTCCCCTCTCCCCTTATTTTTATTTAATATTAAATATATTTAATTCCATCCTCCCTCTCCCCCTTATTTTAATTTAATATTAAATATATTTAATTCCATCCTCCCTCACCCTTATTTTTATTTAATATTAAATATATTTAATTCCATCCTCCCCTCTCCCCTTATTTTAATTTAATATTAAATATATTTAATTCCATCCCCCCTCCCCCTTATTTTAATTTAATATTAAATATATTTAATTCCATCCTCCCCTCTCCCTTATTTTAATTTAATATTAAATATATTTAATTCCATCCTCCTCCCCCTTATTTTAATTTAATATTAAATATATTTAATTCCATCCTCCCTCTCCCCTTATTTTAATTTAATATTAAATATATTTAATTCCATCCTCCTCTCTCCCCTTATTTTAATTTAATATTAAATATATTTAATTCCATCCTCCTCTCTCCCCTTATTTTTATTTAATATTAAATATATTTAATTCCATCCTCTCCTCCCCCTTATTTTAATTTAATATTAAATATATTTAATTCCATCCTCCCCTCCCCCCTTATTTTAATTTAATATTAAATATATTTAATTCCATCCTCCCCTCTCCCCTTATTTTAATTTAATATTAAATATATTTAATTCCATCCTCCTCGCCCCTTATTTTTATTTAATATTAAATATATTTAATTCCATCCTTCCCTCTCCTTTTATTTTTATTTAATATTAAATATATTTAGTTCCATCCTCCCCTCCCCCCTTATTTTTATTTAATATTAAATATATTTAATTCCATCCTCCCCTCCCCCTTATTTTTATTTAATATTAAATATATTTAATTCCATCCTCCCCCCTTATTTTTATTTAATATTAAATATATTTAATTCCATCCTCCCCTCTCCCCTTATTTTTATTTAATATTAAATATATTTAATTCCATCCTCCCTCTCCCTTATTTTTATTTAATATTAAATATATTTAATTCCATCCTCCCTCCCCTTATTTTTATTTAATATTAAATATATTTAATTCCATCCTCCCTCTCCCCTTATTTTTATTTAATATTAAATATATTTAATTCCATCCTCCCCTCCCCCCTTATTTTAATGTATCCCATCTCCCCTTATTTCATCTTTAAATATATTTAATTTTATATTTAATACATGAGGGGAGATGGGGGAGGGAATGAGGAGCCCCCTGAGGAGCCCCTGCTTCGGCCTACCTTTCAAAACGCGCAGGATCCAGGAGTACCTGGACACCGAGACAGGCGACGACCGACTGAGTCGAAGAAGGTCCTAATTGGGCCTCAGCGATCCAGTAGTAGAGTAGCCGAAGAGCATTGCGAGAATACGCAATCCACACGGGATTTCGCTGTCAACGGCGGCGTGATCTCGCATTGACAGCGAAATCCCGTGTGGATTGCGTATTCTCGCGATACTTGCTCCAAACCTGGAAGTAGGTTTTTTTTTTTATTTTAATTTTTTTTTATTTTTCAATTTTTATTTTTTATTAAAAAGCTTAGGGGGCTGGAGGGAAGGGGCTGGGGGGGGGCGTATATGGCCCCCGGGCCACCAGTTGGACAGCCCTGATCTAGAAACAGTGTTTCTCAACCAGTGTGCCGTGGAAATTGGAACCTCCAGTACCCTTTCTTCCCCCTCCTGCCGAACACTTTTTCTTCTCTACTTGGGCTCCCTTCTTCCAAGCCTCGCTCTGCTCGCTGTGCCTCACTTTGCTCTGCAGCGAGTCTGCGCAGTATCGCCCGCATGGGTCACATCCTCCTCCCTCCCCCCTCCCCCCTGAACACGATCATGCTGCCTCCTCGGATCAAAATGGCAGCAGAAGCGGCCGTGTAGAAGAAAAAGTAAGTGTTGGGCAGGAGGGGGAAGAAAGGGCGTGAAGGGGAAGGAAGAGGTCTCTGTCGCATGGGCAAACTTGGACCTTCCAGGTGTTTTGGACTCCAACTACCACTATTCCTAGCATCCTCAGGCCCTTTTCCTTTTTTCCCCTCAGCCATTTAAGCAGGAAAGGGCCTCAGGCTGTTAGGAATGGTGGGAGTTGGAGTCCAAAGCACCCAGAGGGCCAAAGTTTTCCCATGCCTGTTTTAGGGACCTTAAAGTGGTGAGCCTCCTTCCAACATTGTGATTCTGGATAGAAAACAAACAACAGCATAACATAACATTGTTTGAGTCCACAGTGCTCTCTGGGTGTAGGTGAACTACAATTTCCAAACTCAAGATCAATTCCCAAGCAAACCCTTTCAGTAATTTCTGTTGGTAATGAGAGTTTAATATGCCAAGTTTGGTTCAATTCCATTGTTGCAAGAGTTCAGGATGCCCTTTGATTGTGTGTTAACTATAAATCCCAGAAACTGAAACTCCCAAGGTCAATTTTCCCCAAACTCCATCTGTGTTCACATTTGGGCATATTGAGTATTCATGCCAAGTTTGGTCCTGATCCAACATTTTCAGTCCACAGTGCTCTCTGGATATAGGTGAACTACAACTCCACAACTCAAGGTCAGTGCCCACCAAACTCTTATAGCATTTTCTCTTGGTTATGGGAGTTCTGTGTGGGAAGTTTGTGTCTTTCTGCCATTCCTGCCAGGATATCTATGTTGTGTTCATCGAAACAGGCCCAGGTTTCACACTGAGTGTATAAATACATTTAAAAACATATTAACTATATGTATTACTGTGTTAGAGTGTCATTTTGTGTCATTTTGGTTGGTGGTGTGCCCCAGGATTTAGCAAATGTAAAAAATGTGCCGCGGATCAGAAAAGGTTGAAAAACACTGGCCTCTTCACTTTCTCTTCTCAGGATTTTTGAAATCCTGAGAAACTTCTATAGCAGGGGTCAGGAACCTTTTTGACTCAGAGAGACATGAAAGCAAAATATTTGGAAATTTATTTCAGTGAGAGCCATATAATATATATAATATATTTTACGACTGAATTCAACTAAATGTGAGTCTATACGTACATACTATGAGAAAAGGATTCCCCCGGCAGAATGACGGGACACTTCAGACCTGGCTCTGCAAAAGGCATGCTCAGGACTCTGGGAAGGAAGAGAAGATGGAAGGAAGGGGGAAAGAAAGAAAGAAAGAAAGAAAGAAGAAATAAAGAAGGGGGAGAGGAAGAAAGAAAAGAAGAACGAACTATGGAAAAGGAGGAAAATAAAATCAGGAGAGAGACAAGGAGGGGAAAAGAAAGAGGGAACTGGGAAGGGAGGAAAGGAAAGGGTGGGGAAAAGAAAGGAAAGGAAGTGAGGAAAAAGTGAAATAATGAAGGGAAAAGAAGAAAAGACAGAAGGGGAGAGAGAGGGAAGTGAAAAGAAAGGAAGGAAAGGAAGACTTGGGGGAAAGTATAGAAGAGGGAGGGAGAATGGAGGAAAGAAGGAAGGGGAGAGAGTGAGGGAAAAGGAAGGGAAGAAGGAGAAGGAAAGGGTGAAGGGGAGAAAGAAAGGAAGGAAGAGGAAGGAAGGAAGGGAATGGAGGAAAGAAGGAAGGGGAGAGAGGGAGGGAAAAGGAAGGAGAGAAGGAAAGGGTGAAGGGGAGAAAGAAAGGAAGGAAGAGGAAGGAAGGGAGAGGGAGAATGGAGGAAAGAAGGAAGGGAAGAGAGGGAGGGAAAAGGAAGGAGAGAAGGAGAAGGAAAGGGTGAAGGGGAGAAAGGAAGGAAGGAAGAGGAAGAAAGGAAGGGAATGGAGGAAAGAAGGAAGGGGAGAGAGAGGGAGGAAAAGGAAGGAGAGAAGGAAAG
This sequence comes from Anolis apletophallus, assembly GCA_030556195.1. NCBI lineage: Eukaryota > Metazoa > Chordata > Lepidosauria > Squamata > Anolidae > Anolis > Anolis apletophallus. The sequence continues at coordinate 10,548 of JARBWK010002219.1, forward strand.
GGTGAAGGGGAGAAAGAAAGGAAGGAAGAGGAAGGAAGGGAGAGGGAGAATGGAGGAAAGAAGGAAGGGGAGAGAGGGAGGGAAAAGGAAGGAGAGAGGCCGGGTCTTCAGCGCCAGGGCCAGGCCCACCTCCACTGCCTCCCCCAAGGTCTGTCGTGGAGGACGAAGAGGAAGACAAGGATGGGGCTCCGCCGTTGGGCTCTGCCATCCCTGGCAAAGAGGGCGCAGGGCCCTGAGAACAGCGGGGGATGAGGAAGAGGCGGCGATGGCCTCCATTGATCTTTCCTCTGCAGCAGGGGTCGGGACCCTTTTTGACTCAGAGAGCCATGAAAGCAAAATATTTGGAAATTTATTTAAGTGAGAGCCATATAATAGACTGTATATAATATATTTGAAGACTGAATTCAACTAAATGTGAGTATATATGTACATACTATGAGAAAAGGATTCCCCCGGCAGAATGACGGGACACTTCAGACCTGGCTCTGCAAAAGGCACGCTCAGGACTCTGGGAAGGAAGGGAAGGCGGAAGGAAGGAAGGAAGAAAGAAAGAAAAGAAGAACGAACTATGGAAAAGGGGAAAAAAAGAAAAGCAGGAGAGAGACAAGGAGGGGGAAAGAAAGAAAGAAATGGCAAGGGAGGAAAGGGTGGGATAAAGAAAGGAAAGGGAGTGAGGAAAAAGTAAAATAATGAAGGGAAAAGAAGAAAAGAAAGAAGGGGAGAGAGAGGGAAGCGAAAAGAAAGGAAGGAGAAGGAAAGGAAGGCTTGGGGGAAAAGAATAGAAGAGGAAGGAAGAAGGAGGGACGGAGGGAGAATGGAGGAATCCTAAACACTCCTGGTCCCAAGCATTTTAGAAAAGGGATACACAGCCAGGGGCGGTCCTACAGGTAGGCCAAGTAAGTGGCCGCATAGGGCGCCATCTGGGAAGGGGGCGCCATCCTGGCTGCATGGGGCGCCATCCTGGCCCTGACGATGTTCCTCAGGCAGCGCCGCAGCTGCCTGCTTTTGGGCCCCGGCTTCTGGGCATGCGCGGAGGTTTTCGCACAGACGCAGTTGTTCCGGAGCTGAAGTTGAGCGCAGGAGCAACTGCACATGCGCGAAAACCTCCGCGCATGCCCAGTAGCTCCCTTGCGCAGAAGCCTGTAAGCAAAGCACTCCCTATTGGGCAGGCAGGGAGTGCTTCCCTCCCTTTGTCTCCGCCGCACGCGCAAGCGCGCGTTGCGGGGAAGGAGAAAAGAATCAGTGAAGGAAGTGTAAGTGAAGGAATGAATGAAGGGCTTTCCTCCTCCTCCTCTGTGACCTCTTCTCTCCCTCCTTCCTTTCTTGGCTCTATTTCTGTCTAGACCTGAGGGCCTGAGGCTATGACGAGTTGTGGGAGTTGGAGTCCAAAACACCTAGAGGGAGGGAGGGAGGAGGGCCCAAGTTTGCCCAGGCCGCGCTGCCTGTATTCGACCACATTTGGACATTTTGGCTGTTTTTCTATTTACATTTACATTGGGATCCTAATTTTGGACTTATGGGAAACTCCTATGGATTATGAGACGGGTGGTAGGCAATATATTCTGATTTTGATGCATTTACATTGCATTTCTTGTTGATTATTATACAGTTCTGCTTAATATTGCCATACAATATAATACAAATACAATATAACAATAGAATAATGATATATTTTATATTACATGTAATATTACAAACAATATTGCAGTATAGTGGTATTGTACAAAATAGTAATATATAATATTTTATTTTACTTTATTTTGGGTCATTTGAGTTTTATAGGAGTAATGAAAATATTTAGTAGAGGATAATTTTATTTAAATAAATAATTTTATTTATTATTTTATAATAATAATAATAGAATAGAATGTTATGTTATATTATATTACAATGTCAATATATTATAATATAATTATATTGTAATGTATAATATAATTATGATATAATATAGTATGAGTATGGTATAATATATTGTATATACATTGATACAATATAATACTACTAATGGTATTGTGATATTATAATTGTATATTTGTTTTACATGGGGGCAAAATAATGTTTTTTGGGGGGGCGCCAAAATAATGTTTGCTTACCATTTAAAATTACCTTAGACCGCCCCTGTACACAGTTTGTCTATTTCGCTGGAGTTCATAGGATGGTTCATTTCTTCTTCTCCGAAGACAGTCTATGGACACCCAATCAGGCCAGTTACATGCCCTTGGCTTCATTGGCAAGCTGAATAGCTCGGGTCACCCTGTCCCCATTGCTTCAGACCTTGCCTGCTGAGCCTTGCTTGGCCGATATTCAATAGCTGATACTTCCACTTCCATTTAACTCATTCCTTTTCAACAGAGAGATACATGTTGGAATGACCTGCCAGAAGAGCTCCGACAGCTAAGTGAGCTGTCGGAATATAACAACCATCTAAAGTCCTATTTCTTTGGGCCGGCCTATCCAGCCAGCTTTAAGCATGGATTTTAAACCCGTGCCCTGTGCTTTAATCTTGTGCCTTGCATATTTCATATGCATTTTATAGAAATGCATTTCAATGTGTATTTTTTTTAAATATAGCTACATTTTAATATGTGTGTTTATAGAATGTTTGCAGTTTGTGTGGGTTGGCTGTGCTGTGATCCATCGTGAGGCAAAAGGAGAGGCAGGAAAGAAATACAATTATTATTATTATTATTATTATTATTATTATTATTGACAAACGAAAACACAGTACGTCACAGCAACGAGATCTATGTGGTGGATTTCGTATCACAAAATCACAAGGTGAATACTTCCCAAGCCGCCTAGGACTGTGTGATGTATTTTCAAATGATGCATAGGGTTACAGCCTGTGTTAAACGGGGTTACACTCCCCCTGAAGACACAGGTTCGCAGTTTGGGTGTGATCCTGGCCTCATCGCTGAGCCTGGAACCCCAGGTTTCGGCGGTGACCAGGGGAGCATTCGCACAGTTAAAACTTGTGTGCCAGCTGCGCCCGTACCTTGAGAAGTCTGACTTGGCCACGGTGGTCCATGCTCTTGTTACATCCCATATAGATTACTGCAATGCTCTCACGTGGGGTTGCCTTTGAAGACTGTTCGAAGCTGCAACTAGTCCAACGGACAGCAGCCAGGTTGATAACAGGAGCGCCATTCAGAGAGCGCATAACTTTCTCTGGTGCGCCAGCTCCACTGGCTGCCAGTTTGCTACCAGGCACAATTCAAAGTGCTGCTTTTAGCCCTAAACGGTTCGGGTCCAACTTACCTGTCCGAACGCATCTCTCCCTATGAACCATCGAGATGTTTAAGATCATCTGGAGAGGCCCTGCTCTCGGTCCCGCCTTCTTCGCAGGGCGACTGGCGGGACGAGAGACAGGGCCTTTCAGTGGTGGCTCCTCGGCTTTGGAACGCCTCCCTAAAGACATCAGATCGACCCCCTCCCTCCTGACGTTGAGCAAGAAAGTCAAGACCTGGCTATTTGAGCAGGCATTTCCTGATGAAATATAAGGCTTAATTGGATATATGGAATGACGACGATGTGATGGAAACTGATTTCAACATGACGCTGAGGCTGCAATTGTATGTTTTTAATTGTTGAATTGTTATTATATGTTTTTTTCTGGGGGGGGGTGACTTGTTGCTGTGTACACTGCCTGTGTAAACCGTCCCGAGTCGCCTTCGGGCCTTCGGGTTGAGAGGGGCGGTATAGAAACGTGACAAATAAAAAAATAAATAAAATAAATGATGTGTGCAGATCCAAGTCAGGTGGGCTTTTGCAGTTGACAGTTCGTGATTTTGTCAATGTTTATGGATTCCAAATGCCGGCTGAGATCTTTTGCCACAGCACCCAGTGTGCCGATCACCACTGGGACCAACTGTACTGCTCCGTGAAGTCTGACTTGACCACAGTGGTCCACGCCTTAGTTATCTCTAGACTGGACTATTGTAATCATGCCCGGATTACCCATAAGGCCAACGAGGCCATGGCCTAGGGACGGAAGCCAAAACTGGTCTGGCGTCCTCTTTCCCCTTTCTCATGCCCCTACACCTTCCTCTTCTTCCGGCAAAGTTCTGCTCCGCCTCGCTCCGTCTCTCTCTCTCTCTCTCTCTCTCTCTCGCTCTCGCTCTCCGGCTCGCCCGCTCTCGCCCGTGCTCTCTCTCTCTTGCACGCCTCTCTTGCACGCACACTCTCTCTTGTGTGCTCTCTTTTCTCTCTCTCGCGTGCTCTCTCTCTCATATTGCATTGTCTCTGAACCTCCCCTTATAAATATATAGGTTTTAATCTGATCTCATCCTTAGGTTTTTATCATTGTATTTTGCACATGGGGCCCATGAGAGCTGTTCAGCAGTGGAACTCTCTGCCCCTGAGTGTAGTGGAGGCTCCTTCTATGGAGGGTTTTAAACCGAGGCTGAATGGCCATCTGTTGGGGGTACTTTGAACACAATTTTCCTGCTGCTTGGCAAGGGGTTGGACTGGATGGCCCATGAGGTCTCTTCCAACTCTATGATTCTATGATTCTCCCTCCATGTTTTCAATGGCTCTTTAAAGGTAAATATAAGGCTGATACCTGCTCTATGGTATTCTTAGAGCAGATGTTCACAGTTATCTGTGAGTACATGAATCCACAAAAAGTTTGGGAATATGTTCCATGTGGATATAGGGGGTCATACTGTACCATACAAGACAACACCTTGGTTGTACAGCGACTTCACATTTTGCAACTAGAAATGCACGCACCCTCTGCATTTTATTTATTTACTAGCTTGGGGACCCGGCGTTTCCCGGGTCATTTGAGAAGTGCACCAGGATGTAGAGTGGGTCATGGGGGCTCTGTGTGCCAAGTTTGGTCTTGATCCAGCAGTATTGGGACAACTTCAGTGGTAACATGAAATTACTGAAGGTAGTGTAAGTCCCATCATCTGTGGTCCACCCTCCCCCAACCTGCAGCAGGATGTAGAGTGGGTCATGGGGGCTGTGTGTGGCAAGTTTGGTCTGTATTGGTGAATGGATGAGGGTTGCATTGTTTGGACATAGTGAGTGAAGGTATCTCAAGTCCCATCATCCATGGTCCGTCTCACACAAAACTGTACCAGGATGTAGAGTGGGTCATGAGGGTTCTGTGTGCCAGGATTGGTTTTGATCAGTCATTGGATTAGGTTTGCAGCAGTGTTGGAAAGTGAGGGAAGGTACTGGAAGTCCCATCATCCAT
>JARBWK010002220.1:0-15749 GCA_030556195.1 Anolis apletophallus
CCTCAAATAACCCGGCACCGCCGGGTCCCAAGCTAGTGTATATAATAAAAAGTCAGTGTTTGCGGCCGGAGGTGCGGAGGAATACGTGGCAGTGTTTCGATTGGTTGCCACTGTGGGATTTTTGCATAAAGGACTTTGATTGGCCAGCCTCAGAACACCAACATTCTAAAGCACCAGACAGAAGGGATTGGTTGCCACTGAGGGAGTATTCGCATAAAGGACTCTGATTGGCCAGCATCCAAGAATCCAAGCCTCAACATTCAAACAACATGATTGGTTGCCACTGAGGGAGATTTCGCAAAACCGGCTCTGATTGGCCAGCTTCTAGATTCCAACATTCTAAGGTGATGCAGAGGGAAAAGGAAAGGCCTCAGGCAGTCACTCACTGCGGCCCACAGGAATGACGGATCAGGACCAAACTTGGCACACAGGGGCCCAATGGCCCACTTCACAACCTGGTGTGGTTTAAGGCAGGATGGGCCACGAATGATGGGATTTGCAGTACCTTCACCTGATTCACTTCCCAAACAATGACCCACTCTCCATCGTACTGCAGTTTAGAGGAGGGTGGACCATGGATGATGGGACTTGAAGTACCTCTACTCATTCCCCATGACCGCAGCAGCCCCCAACAAAGACCGAAAAAGGCCATACTTGGTACACAGAGCCTCCATGATCCACTCTACATTCTACTGCAGTATTGAGGAGGGTGCACCATGGATGATGGGACTTGAAGTACCTCCACTCACTTCTCGAGTGTGCTGCAACCCTCATCCAATGACTGCTCAAGACCAAACTTAATGGTAACCCCCATTACCCACTTAACATCCTGGAGAGGTTTAGGGGAGGTAGAGCACGGATAATGGGATTTGTAGTACTTTCAAATGCTTTTGTTCCATCAGACCACTGTGGCCCCCAACAAAGAACAGTAAAGACCTAACTTGGCACACAGAGCCCCTATGACCCACGCTACATTCTACTGCAGTTTGGAGGAGGGTGGACCATGGATGATGGGACTTGAAGTACCAAAGACCAACCTTGGTACACAATGCCTTTCTCTAATAACCCGGGCACAGCCGGGTCCCCAAGCTAGTATAGACATATACACAAATATATACACACGAAACACATACACACGGACTGGGCCACAGCAATGTGTGTCAGGGGACAGCTTGTGTGTGTGTGTGTGTATTTATATATAAAAGATTGATGGCAGACTACAAACATTCTCCAGTGCATCCCATGTAAGTCGGAAGCACGCCAAAGCAGCAAGGGCACATCCCTAAAAGGGAAGGGAAGGAACCCTGGGGAAGGGGATGCTGGGACCCGCCGCCCCAAGCCTGGGCCTTTCCTGAGCTTTGCTGCAGGAGAGGTGAGAGGAGACGCATCAAAGGAACCCACAAGGCCCATCCGAAACCATTGGCTTCCGATTTGGGCTGCTGAGATTGCCTCCTCGGCTTCCCTTGTGGTCTCCCCACAGAGAGAGAGAGAGACCACGGAAGTGCATCCGGCAGAAGGAAACCGCAGGCGAGAACAGGGCCAGGAGGGGCTTCCCCGCTGCGCAAAGGCGAGAACATGCACATTGCATTGGCCTTTTCAGCAGCTGCACCACACCCAGTTGGTGGGTTGTTGTAGGCTTCCCAGCGTACCTGTCCAAACGTATCTCCTTCTACGTCCCACCTCGGAGCTTAAGATCTTCTGAGGGGGCCCCACTGTCACGAATGCGCTTGGCGGGGATGAGAGACAGGGCCTTCTCGGTGGTGGCCCCCCCGCCTGTGGAATTCGCTCCCAGGGGAAATTAGGTCATCTTCATCTCTCCTCTCCTTCAGAAAGAAGTTAAAAACGTGGATGCGGGACCAGGCCTTTGGGTAATTATGTGGATCAGTGTTTCCCAACCAGTGTGCCGCGGCACACTAATGTGCCATGAGCAATCATCAGGTGTGCCGTGGGAAATTGGAACCTCCAATACCCTTTCTTCCAAACTCAAGGTCAATTCCCAAGCAAACCCTTTCAGTACTTTCTGTTGGTAATGAGAGTTCAATATGCCAAGTTTGGTTGAACTCCATTGTTGCAAGAGTTCAGGATGCTCTTTGATTGTGTGTTAACTATAAATCCCAGAAACTGTAACTCCCAAATGTCAAGATCTATTTTCCCCAAACTCCATCTGTGTTCACATTTGGGCATATTGAGTATTCATGCCAAGTTTGGTCCTGATCCAACATTGTTTGAGTCCACAGTGCTCTCTGGATATAGGAGAACTACAACTCCAACCCCCCCGGTCACTGCCCACCACCCTCGAATCGCATTTTCTCTTGGTTAGGGGAGGTCTGTGTGGGAAGTGTGTGTCTTTCTGCCATTCCTGCCAGGATATCCAACATTGTTTGAGTCCACAGTGCTCTCTGGATATAGGTGAACTACAACTCCAAAACCCAAGGTCTATGCCCACCAAACTCTTATAGCATTTTCTCTTGGTTATGTGTGGGAAGTTTGTGTCTTTCTGCCATTCCTGCCAGGATATCTAAGTTGTGTTCATCGAAACAGGCCCAGGTTTCACACTGAGTGTATAAATACATTTAAAAACATATTAACTACATGTATTACTGTGTTAAGGGTATGATTTTGTGTCATTTTGGTTGGTGGTGTGCCCCAGGATTTGGTCAATGGAAAAAGTGTGCCGTGGCTCAAAAAAGGTTGGGAAACACTGATGTGGATAATGACAATGACAAAGGAAGCCAGAGAGGGTTTGGCAGAGTTGGTAAAGGTGGTGGTCAATGCCTCCCTCCGGGTGTTATAAATCCGCTGTTGAAGAAACCATCCCTGGACCCCACTCAATTCGTCAACTATCGGCCTGTTTCCAATCTCCCCTTTTTGGGCAAAGTCCTGGAACGTGTGGTGGCCTCGCAACTCCAGGAATTCTTGGTAGACACTGATTATCTGGATCCGGCGCAGTCTGGCTTTAGGCCGGGACATGGCACCGAGACAGCCTTGGTCGCCTTAGTGGATGATCTACGCCGAGAACTCGACAGGGGGAGTGTGTCCCTGTTGGTTCTGCTGGACCTCTCATCGGCCTTCAATACCGTCGACCATGGTATCCTTCTGGGACGCCTTGCTGGAATGGTCCTTGGGGGTACTGCTTTGCAGTGGCTCCAGTCCTTCCTCGGGGGTTGCTCCCAGAAAGTGTTGCTAGGGGGCTCCTCCTCGACCCCATGGCCATTGTACTGTGGGGTCCCGCAGGGTTCAATACTGTCCCCTATGTTATTTAACATATACATGAAGCCGTTGGGGGAGATCATTCGGAGTTTCGGGGTGCGGAGTCATCTGTACGCAGATGATGTCCAACTCTGTCACTCCTTCCCACCTGCTACTAAGGAGGCTGTTCAAGTCCTGATCCGGTGCTTGGCCGCTGTAACGGACTGGATGAGGGCTAACAGATTGAAACTCAATCCAGACAAGACAGAGGTACTCCTGGTCAGTCACAAGGCCGAACAGGACATAGGGTTACAGCCTGTGCTTGATGGGGTTACACTCCCCCTGAAGGCGCAGGTTCGCAGTCTGGCAGTGATCCTGGAATCATCGCTGAGCCTGGAACCCCAGGTCTCGGCAGTGGCCGGGAGAGCTTTTGCACAGTTAAAGCTTGTGCGCCAGCTGCGCCCGTACCTTGGGAAGTCAGACTTGGCCACGGTGGTCCACGCTCTGGTTACATCCCGAATAGACTACTGCAACGCTCTCTACGTGGGGTTGCCTATGAAGACTGCTCGGAAGCTGCAATTAGTCCAGTGCGCAGCAGCCAGACTACTAACAGGAGCGGGGTACAGGGAGCGCACAACTCCCCTGTTGTGCCAGCTCCACTGGCTGCCAATTAGCTTCCGAGACAAAATCTATGAATCAAATGTATTCAATCATTGGCAAATAATAACAATATTGCAAGCATGAGAAAGCATGTTTTTTTTCTCTTGTGTAAGGATACCCCTATGGCTGAGTTTCTCAACTGGCTGAACTCGTGGAATTGAGCGATTCAGTTTACTATGGAGTTCAGCCAAGAATCTGTTAATTTTTTGGACACATCGGTGTTCAAAATGGGGAACAAGTTGGGAGTCCGCTGCTTTAAGAAACCCACAGACAAGAACTCCATTCTTCATTATACCAGTCATCACCCCCTTTCCTTGAGGAACAGCCTTCCATACTCCCAGTTCCTCAGGCTAAGTTGGGAACTCATCCTGCATCGTCCATTACCACAACGACGCTGACAAATTCGGTGACCAGTTGAGGGCCAGAGGATATCCTTGGCGGGTCATCCAACAGGCAAGAATTAAAGCGAATGGAATACAGAGGGATACTCTGTTGCAGAGGACGCAGAAACAGCACCAGCACCGGATTGTTTGGCCGCTGACTTATACTCCCCACAGTATAGACATTGTCAGAATAGTCAGGAAGTATTGGGACATATTGCCTCCCATTCCGGCGTTTCAACATCCCCCCATGGTTGCGTACAAGCGCACCAGTAATTTCAAGGACTTGATTGTGCACTCAGCCCTACACAAGAATCGTTCGTTCACCCGCTCCACTACTGGCTTTTGGCCGCGTGGAGGCTGCACGTCCTGCTCCCAGGCGTTGCGCTGCAATGACATTACCAGTCTAAGATCCAATAAATCCTTCGTCATTCGGGACTTCCTTAATTGTAATACCGAGAATTCCATCTATGTCATTGTGTGTGGGTGTGGCCTATACTACGTGGGACAGTCGTCACGCCCCCTCCGCGTACGTATTTCGGAGCATCGTTCCACGGTACGAACTCAACAGGACAATACTATTTTGTATCGCCACTTCCAGACTCACGGCCACAATCCTGAATCCTTCAGATTCGCAGCCCTTGAGAGAGTGACCACTGGTGTACATGCCAATAACCACGGTGCTCTTATTAGGAGAGAAACATGGTGGATTCATAATCTCCAATCTGAACATCCAATTGGGTTGAATGAGCCCCTCCCCCTCACAGCCCTACTCACATGATTTCTATGTGGGTGGGGCCCAGGTGTGTGTGTCTTTAAAGACCTGCGATTCCAGTGAATCTCACCCTTTGGGTCCACAGGAGCTATGGTGCATTGGATCTCCTCCAACCTAGGTAGGCTAGCCACCTCCTCCACGCCATTGTATTGCAGAGAAAGGTCATGTTTTTATGTATGTTATTATTGCCTATTATGTAGAATGGTTCTCCTGTGACGCTGCATTTGCCTGGTGTAATACTTCCGCCTGAAGAAGCTACAAGCGAAACGGATCGTGGCCTCGCACTTCAACCGTAGCGGCCCCTCCGAGCGTCCCACCTTGGCTCCGCATTGGACTACTGACACCCTTCATTCCTGTATTTTGGGTATGCCCCAGGACTTTGGCAAACCGTGCTCAGTCGTGTACTTGAACATTATTTCTAGCGGCATTGGGTCTTATTTTCACACCCCGCTAGTACTGTGCTGGGCTTGCCTTGTTTGTTCTGAGTTTACCCAGGCATTTGCCTTATATATGATTTTGTGTACTTGGGGGGTCTCACTAATGTGATATATGCGGCTTGTATTACTTTTCATGCTTGCAATATTGTTATTATTTGCCAATGATTGAATACATTTCAGGACACTTCGGCCTCTTTTCAGCCCTGGAACATGTGATTCGCTCCGTGCCTCTCCGTCCTTGGACAGAGGCCGAAGCGTCCTACCAGGGGGAAATGCCTCAATGAGGTCGATTGCCGGAGTTCCCTCCTTTTAGGACACTTCGGCCTCTTTTCAACCACAGAGGGCTATGCATGATAGCTGGAAAGAGTTTAACCAGGGGTGGGCAACCTACAGCCCATGGGCCGGATTCGGCCCGGCAGCCGCTTCTGTCCGGCCCAGGGAGAAGGGCGTTGGGGGCGGGGCCAAGAGGAAGGGGTGCCGCTGCCGCCATCCCATCGCGGGTTCTGTGGGGTCTGTGTCGGCAGACAGGCGAGAGGAGTGGTGGCTTTGGAGTGCCTGCCATCCCTGGAGGCGATCTGAGCTGCAGCGGGAGCACTCCGCGACCTGCGGGGGCTGATCGCCCTGGCGACCCGGAAGACTTGATCGTCTTCCGGGTCGCCACAGCGAACAACCACCTCAGATCGCCGAGTGCTCCCCCAGCAGGCCCGGATCACTTCCAAAGCCACCGCTCCTCCGGCCTGTCTGCCGACACAGGCCCCACAGAACCCGCAATGGGGTGGCGGCAGCGGCACTCCATAGCAGGGCGATCAGCTGGGGAACGGCTGGGGGTGAGAGCAGGCGGAGGCCTGCAGCCTCCGATCGCCTGCTGCTCTGCTCTCTACTGTGGTGGCGGCTTGGTCTGCTTTGCCATCCTCTGGGCTGGGGTCATTGGGCCATTCCACCTTGGGATCCTTCCTCTCTTCAGCGTGTCACCTTTCATCTTGGTTTGCATCTTGTCTTCTTGAATTTTATTTTATCTTAGTGGTTTTTATTATTATTTTATAATAATTTTATAATAATATATTATAATATAATAAATAATATAATATAATAATGTTATATTATAATTTCAATATATTATAATGTCTATATATATACTATACTATAATAATTATGATATTAATACTAATAATATTTGAATATTTCTTGATATATTAATATGTGAATATTAATGATGTGTAATATATAGTAAATATAGTAAGTAAATAAATAAATAATGTAGATTAGAATGTAGTTAAGCCTTTAGGTGCGGCCCTTCATAATATTTTTTGGCTCTCGCGTGGCCCCTTGGAAAATATAATTGCCCACCCCTGAGTTTAACCCATGTGATGAGCTCCGTGCCTCTCCGTGTTTGGAAAGAGGCCGAAGCGTCCTACCAGGGGGGATTTCTCAATGTGATGAGGTCAATTGCCGGAGTTCCTTCCTTTCAGGACACTTCTGAAAGGTGGCACAATGGGTTAAACCCTTGTGCCAGCTAGACTGCCGACCTGAAGGTTGCCTGTTTGAATCTGCGAGATGGTGTGAGCTCCCATCTGCCAGCTCTAGCTTGTGGGGACATCAGAGAAGCCTCTCAGCAGGATGGTAACACATCCAGCCATCCCCTGGGCAACATCTCTGTAGACAGCCCATTCTCTCACAACAGAAGCAACTTGCAGTATGTTCTCAAGTCACTTCTGATATGATAAAACAGAGGCCAGGAACCTTTTTGACTCCGAGAGCCATGAAAGCAAAATATTTGGAAATCTATTTCAGTGAGAGCCATATAATATATATAATATATTTGAAGACTGAATTCGACTAAATGTGAGTCTATACGTACTTCCAAGAGAAAAGGATTCCCTCGGCAGAATGACGGGACACTTCAGACCTGGCTCTGCAAAAGGCATGCTCAGGACTCTGGGAAGGAAGAGAAGGAAGGAAGGAAGGAAGGAAGGAAGGAAGGAAGGAAGGAAGGAAGGAAGGAAGGAAGGGGGAAAGGAAGAAAGAGGACATGAAGGAGGGAGGGGGAGAGGAAGAAAGAAAAGAAGAACGAACTATGGAAAAGGAAGACAAGAAAAGCAGGAGAGAGACAAGGAGGGGAAAAAGAAAGAAAGAAATGGGGAGGAAAGGAAAGCGTGGAGAAAAGAAAGGAAAGGGAGTGAGGAAAAAGTAAAATAATGAAGAGAAAAGAAGAAAAGAAAGAAGGGGAGAGAGAGGGACGTGAAAAGGAAGGAAGGAGAAGGAAAGGAAGACTTGGGGGAAAAGAATAGAAGAGGAAGGAAGGAAGAGGGAGAATGGAGGCAAGAAGGAAGGGGAGAGAGGGAGGGAAAAGGAAGGAGAGAAGGAGAAGGAAAGGGTGAAGGGGAGAAAGAAAGGAAGGAAGAGGAAGGAAGAGGGAGAATGGAGGAAAGAACGAAGGGGACAGAAGGAGGGAAAAAGGAAGGAGAGAAGGAAAGGGTGAAGGGGGAGGAAGGAAGGGAGGAAGAGGAAGAAAGAAAGAGGGAGAATGGAGGAAAGAAGGAAGGGGAGCGAGGGAGGGAAAAGGAAGGAGAGAAGGAGAAGGAAAGGGTGAAGGGGAGAAAGAAAGGAAGGAAGAGGAAGGAAGAGGGAGAATGGAGGAAAGAACGAAGGGGACAGAAGGAGGGAAAAGGAAGGAGAGAAGGAAAGGGTGAAGGGGGAGGAAGGAAGGGAGGAAGAGGAAGAAAGAAAGAGGGAGAATGGAGGAAAGAAGGAAGGGGAGGGAGGGAGGGAAAAGGAAGGAGAGAAGGAGAAGGAAAGGGTGAGGGAGAAAGAAAGGAAGGAAGAGGAAGGAAGAGGGAGAATGGAGGAAAGAACGAAGGGGACAGAAGGAGGGGAAAAGGAAGGAGAGAAGGAAAGGGTGAAGGGGGAGGAAGGAAGGGAGGAAGAGGAAGAAAGAAAGAGGGAGAATGGAGGAAAGAAGGAAGGGGAGCGAGGGAGGTAAAAGGAAGGAGAGAAGGAAAGAATGGAAGAGGAAGGAAGGAACAAAGAGGGAGGGAGGAAAGAAGGTAGGGAGAGAGGGAGGAAAAAGAATGAAAGAAAAAGAGAGGGAAAAGAGGAAGGAAAGAAGGGGGAGGAGGGCGCGGGCCAAGGCAGACCTTGGTGTCGGCGAGATAGTCCCTCCGGAAGACGTCAAAGAGGCCGCGGCTCTTGAGCTGCCTGACGATGAGGGCGATGAGGTGGGCATCCCCCGGGGGTAGCGAGGCCGGGTCCGCGACGCCAGGGCGAGGCCCGCCTCCGCTGCCTCCCCCGAGGCCCATGGCGGAGGACGAAGAAGAAGACAAGGATGAGGCGCCGCCGCCAGGCTCCGCCATCCTCGGCAAAGAGGGTGCAGGGCCCCGAGAGCAGTGGGTTATGAGGAAGAGGCGGCGATGGTGGTGCGGAACTGGCAGTTGCCGCGCATTTGCGTCACTCCTCCATGCTGCATGCTGGGAAACTGAGGTCCAGGCTGCAATGGAGAGCCAGATGCAATCATGGAAAGAGCCACATCTGGCTCGCGAGCCCTAGGTTCCTGACCCCTGTGATAAAACAACAGGACACATCTGCCTCTTTCCAACCATGAAGGGTTATGCATGATAGCCGGGAGGAGTTTAACTCGTGCGATAAGCTCCGTGCCTCTCCATGTTTGAAAAGAGGCTGAAGTGTCCTACGAGGAGGAAATGTGATAAGGTAGAATGACTCCTAGATGACTTTTTCATGGAATGTTTTTGTGTGAAAAGGATCTTGGAGCTTAGTACCGTGTTTCCCCGAAAGTATGACACCCCCGATTGTAAAACGTATCGGGGGTGTCAGGGTCGGCTAATGTAAGCCGTACCCGAATGGAAGCCGTACCTCGTCGCCACGCCACGCGCCGCCGCCGCCCCAATCGGCCCATCGGCGCGGCACACCTCCGCGGCACACCTCCTTTCTGCCAGGCCTCAAGGGAGGGGAAGAGAGCCAGAAGCATGGCAGCGTGCGCTGCGTCAGAGTGACGCGCGTCGCTTTGCCCCCCTGGCTCTCTTCCCCGTCCTTCCTTTGTCCAAGAAAGGGAGGGAGAAGAGAGCCAGGGGCGGGCAGAGCGACGACGCGTCACTCTGACGCAGCGGCGCTGCCATGCTTCTGGCTCTTCCCCCTCCCCTTTGTCCAGAAAGCTGCGCCGCGGAGGTGTGCCGGCGGCAGCGTGACGGCGCGGCGTGGGCGTGGCGATGGGGTGCGTCTTAGTTTATATAAGACGTACCCGAAAGTATCAAGACGAGGGGACTTTTCGGGGGAAAGAAAGTAAGACGCTGTCTTACTTCGGGAAACACGGTAGTAGTAGAGGTTGTTTGGAACAGCAGCCTTGTGGGGCCACATCTGGCCCCCAAGCTGCCTATGGAGTAAATAAAGGGAGGGCTGCCCATCCCTTGGCCATGTCTCTACATGCATGCGCCACAGCCCTATCTGCAGCAGTCTCCCCATGCACACTGCTGGCCCATGCGCCCCCAAGTGCCCTTGGCGCCTTAAGAGCTTTCTCATTACTACCAATGCAAGGGCCATGGCCGGATCACACGACCGAGGCCGTGCCAGGCAAGCATCCCAATCAGTGCACGACACTGAGGTTGCGCCGGGCTGCGAAGAGCCTTTGACAGCCCCCACAAATTATGCAAATCCGGCAAATTGCAGGTTCTTGACCCATACGCTTTGAATAGAGATTTTGCATCGTTTATCTCCTTCCTTCCTTCCTTCCTTCCATCCTTCCGTCCGTCTTGGGAGTGCGCTCTGGCACAGCCATTGAGTGAGAAGTACCTTAAGACCCCTGTATCTGTGAGACCGCCGGTTTCATTGATATACGTCAATGAAAACCTGTCCTCTCCAGGCATCTCTTAGGTCTTCCAGCATGACTTGGGCCAGAAGTCCTTGGTTTCAAAGCATTTGCTGCTGCTACTGTGCATCTTGGAGAGAAGTGACCCCATGGGCCCCGTCCTGGGCCTTTCAGGGCTACGTAACACCTATTCAGGGTGGACCAGCGCTGCTTGTGTTATTGGACCTCACAGCAGCGTTCGACGCAGTCAATTACGATCTTTTGACTCACCGTCTTGCCGGGGTCGGGGTAGGGGGGACAGTTCTGAATTGGCTGTCTTCCTCCGAAACCGAATACAGCGAGTGAGGAGGGGTGAGATTGTCTTCGAGGGTTCCCCTCTACTTTGTGAGGTTCCCCATCCTCTCCCCTCTACTATTCAATATCTATGCCCGACCACTTGCACAGCTCGTCCGTAGCTTTGGGCTGGAGTGTCACCAAAATGCGGATGACACCCAGCTCATTTTGGGGATGGAGGGCCGGCCCAATTGCGTACCCGAGAATTTCCTTCTCTGCCTCGAAGCCGGCACTGGAGGGCGGCGAGCCAGTAGGTTGAAGGTGAATCCAATCAAGACGGAGAACCTGTGGCTCAGTCGTCCGGGCGGTAGGGGAGATCCAGCTTCCAACCCTGGACGAATGGACGTTATGTCCGCTCGTCATCAGTTAAAAAGTCTGGGTGTTACCTTGGACTGTCAACTGACGATGGAGACACATGTCTCCATCGTCAGCAGAGTAGCGTTTTTCCATCTACGCCAGGCAAGGAAGTTGGCCCCCTTACCTGTCTCTTCGCCTTGACCAGGCCACAGTGATCCAAGCCACGGTCATCTCAAGGCTAGACTACTGTAACGCTCTTTACATTGGCCTGCCTTTGTCGGTGATCCGAAACTGGAACTGGTGCAGAACGCAGCAGCCCGGCTGCTGGCAGGTGCCCCTAGGTACAGCCATATTACACCCATCCTGTGCGAGCTGCACTGGTTACCAGTGGAATGCCGGATCACTTTCAAGGTGCTGGTATTGACCTTCAAGGCCTTGAATGGTCTGGGGTCAGTGTACCTGAGGGACCGCCTCATCCCATACTGTCCCATTAGACCGTTGCGCTCAGAGACAGGTCATCTGTTGGAGATACCAAATCACAAGACGTACCGCCTCACTGCTAAGCAGAGGAGAGTCTTTTCGATCATAGCCTCCTGAAGTTCGCGCCCGCCCTGATTTGTTGGCGTTCCAGAAGGCATGTAAAACACTCCTGTTTCAGCAGGCCTTTGGCCCCTAAGGATTCGCCAATCCTCCAGACATCATCGGTCTCTATTGTAGTGATTTATAGCTACTGTTCAATTTTAGGTTTATAGTGTATTACTGTGTTTGCATGTTTTATCCTGTGATTTTACTGTTGCCCCGAGCTGAGCGGGGAGGTGGCGACTGACAAGCCCAAAGTGCGTCCTCTTGTGCGAGGTTAACTACCCCCACTTAGGAGCCTCAGATTGCAGGAACTCGGGGTGCACTATGCATCCCCAATGGAACCAGCAATGGGTCTCTCCTTCGTCGCGGAGGCCCAACACACCGAGGTCGAGGCTGCCCTGGAGGCTGCCCGAGGGCCGGTTTGGACCCCAGTACTCGTGAGTGCCAAGAAGGTCCCTGTGCCCACAGAGGCCTCTGAGCCCCCGCCCTGGTCCCCGTACCCTGGCCTGAGATGGAGGAAGTGGGGCTCTCCACCCCCTTTACACCAGGAGGAGGAAGGTGCTGGCTGTGCCCCGACACCACCCAGGACGAAGTCCCCAGTCTCGCCCACCTTCTCCGCGGCTTCAGTCGTCTGGTGGAGCGACTGGCCACCCGGTTGGACAGTGAGAGAGCTGGGGTTGCTGCTGGCGTCCGCGCCGCGAGGACGGCCCTCACCGCCATCGCCTGGGACTGCGGCCTGGGAGCAGAGAGGTCCCGGCTGACGGGTAACGAGTCCACGCGCCAGGTCTCCCTCACTCGGGTCGGGAGAGAGTGAGCGGCGAGTGTGGCGACGACTGCTGGTCCTCTGGGCCCACTGCTCAGCGCGTCCCTGGCCATGCCCTCCCTGTCCACCCAATAGCCTCTCAGCCACGCCCCCAGGAACTGCAGGCTGGATGGGCTTCGTCACAGCTGGAGCCCCTGTTGGAGACCACGGACACCTGGCGGCTAGCACCGGGATCCTTGATGGAGCCACTTTGATGCCGCTGCAGTTCTAATGGGAGCTCCTGGGGCAAGGCCCCAGCGACGGGCCTGCCACCTGTCAGTGGTCCCAAAGCTGCACCTGGACCACGGTCTGCCCGCCACCCGCTGGCGACCAGGGGAGGAGTAGTGGCCCTGACCACGGAGAGGCAAGATTTGGGGCAGCCGACCCAGAGAGCAACAACAGCGAGGAGATGCCTTTTAGGGGACCCAACCCCTGGAGGCGCCTCGAAGCAGAACCTTATGGCCGGCGGAGGAGCCGGCGCCGGAGGCCAAGGAGTACCAGCCCCCCGACCCTACCAGGGACCACCGACGCCAGGGCTACCGACCCTCCGGACCCACCACACTCTCTGCCAGCTGTCTGAGAAAGAGAGCCCCCCGAGCCCAGGTCCAGGCGATTATTTTCTCTTTCTTTTCTGGATGTTGTATTGTTTTGTTTGTTGACTATTGTTTTGTTATTCAACTTGTGAACCGCTCCGAGCCCACGGGAGTGGCGGTGATAGAAGTTCGAATAAATAAAGAAATAAAATAAATACATAATAAATAAATAAATACATAAATAAATTTATGTTGCACCCAAGTCACCTGTTGATCCCTTTTCACCCAGACACCACACAGTTCCACAATAATAATGAGTGTATCAAGAATGGGGTATATAAAAAGCAACAGCTTCAAAACAATGCAAGCAATTCTCTAAAAGTCATTTAAAATAAGCAAACTGGGCATGCAAGAAAATAAAATCAAAGGCCAGATTGCAAAAACAGTATCCAAGTTACGTCCACGAGCTAGGTGTCAAGAGCTTGACAAAAGGCAAAGAGCAACTCTGAAACCAAAAATCCAAAAGTCGCCGAAGGTAAAACAAGAAACTAATCCCAAGGTGCTGACACTCAAAACATGACTATAATCCAAACAGGAGACATGCAACTTAAGCAGGAAAACAAGATCCAAAACTAAGGACTCAGAGCTTCCTAGACAGGCAACTTGAGACATGAAATTCCAATGCTGATCTCCATTCTGAAGAAGTCTCCCTCTTACGTAAACACCATTTTGTCCCACACACCTGGGCTCCTTCGGCTTATTTTTTCAGCCTCTGGGCACAACGAATCTGTCTCAGCTTCACACCTCCCGTCTGAACCAGAAACACAGGGTTATCGGTATCCCTTCACGTTCCTTTCACTGTCAATCCCTGGGAGATTCACATGAGAAACACGGTCTGTTTCCCCAAAAACGGATCTATCCAAAACATCTCAAAAAAACACTTTTGCTTTCCCTCCACAGAAGTAACAGGCTCACACAAAAAATCCTCAACCTCACCTCAGAGGTCGAGGCTTCACAGGCCACAATAATATGAACAACTTGGAGGACCCAATGGAAGCCTAGCTCAGTGTTTCCCAACCAGTGTGCCATGCCACACTAGTGTGCCATGAGCGATCATCAGGTGTGCCGTGGGAAATGGGAACCTCCAATCCCCTTTCTTCCCCCTCCTGCTGAACACTTTTTCTTCTCCACTCGGGCTCCGTTCTTCCCAGCCTCGCTCTGCTCGCTTTGCCTCGCTTTGCTCTGGGGCGAGTCTGCGCAGTAGCGCCCGCACGGGTCACGTCTTCCTCCCTCCCCCCCCTCCTGAACACGCTCACGCGCTCCCCTCAGATCAAAATGGCGGCAGAAGCAGCAGTGTAGAAGAAAAGTAAGTGTTCGGCAGGAGGGGAAGAAAGGGCGCGAAGAGGAAGGGGAGGAAGAGGTCTCTGTTGAAAGCTGGCATGGGCATACTTGGACCTTCCAGGTGTTTTGGACTCCATCTCCCTCCATTCCTAGCAGCCTCAGGCCCTTTCCTCCCCCAGCCACTTAAGCAGGAAAGGGTCTCAGGCTGTAAGGAATGGTGGGAGTTGAAGCACCCAGAGGGCCAAAGTTTTCCCATGCCTGTTTTAGGGACCTTAAAGTGGTGAGACTCCTTCCAACATTGTGATTCTGGATAGAAAACAAACAACAACATAACATAACATTGTTTGAGTCCACAGTGCTCTCTGGGTGTAGGTGAACTACAACTTCCAAACTCAAGGTCAATTTATTTATTTATTTCGGCCCCGCTCTTCTCAACCCCCGGAGGGCCCCGGTGCTATGGAACTCCCTGCCAAGTGACATCCGGACCATACAAGACCTAATTCCTTTTCGGAGGGCGGTTAAGACCGCGCTGTTCAAATCAGCCTTTGACTAGACAACCGGATTGGGCGACTGACTTACAGCTGTCTAATACACTGGTGTTTCGGGCCTTTGAAATGTATGCGTGTCTTACTACCTCGTGATGTGACTTGTATTGTTTTAATGTTTTAATATTTTACTGTTTTATTGTACGGCTGCATGGCCACTACATGCTGCCGGTCTTATATGTTGTGACCCGCCCCGAGCCTGCAGGGAGGAGCGGAATACAAAACCAAACCAAACCAGTATAAAAACAGTATAAAATTCCCAAGCAAACCCTTTCAGTACTTTCTGTTGGACAACGAAGCTCCTCGGGATGGAAGATGGAGCGACAGCACCTCCCGGTGGCTGGAGTCAAGCACAGCCTCCAGATGCCGGAGGGGGTGCCTTCCCCTCGCGTGGGAGGCCCTTCCTCCCTCCTTCCCCCCTTTCTCCCTTCTTCCTCCCTCCCTCCTTCCTTTCCTTCTGGCCTCTCCCTCCTGCCTGGCTCACCAGCATTGTTGACCAGGACCCTTTCCTGGATAGAAAACAAACAACAACATAACATAACATTGTTTGAGTCCACAGTGCTCTCTCTGGGTGTAGGTGAACTACAACTTCCAAACTCAAGGTCAATTCCCAAAGCAAACCTTTTCTGTACTTTCTGTTGGTAATGAGAGTTCAATATGCCAAGTTTGGTTCAATTCCATTGTTGCAAGAGTTCAGGATGCTCTTTGATTGTGTGTTAACTATAAATCCCAGAAACTGTAACTCCCAAATGTCAAGGTCTATTTTCCCCAAACTCCATCTGTGTTCACATTTGGGCATATCGAGTATTCATGCCAAGTTTGGTCCTGATCCAACATTGTTTCAGTCCACAGTGCGCTCTGGATATAGGTGAACTACAACTCCAAAACCCAAGGTCAATGTCCACCAAACTCTTATAGCATTTTCTCTTGGTTATGGGAGTTCTGTGTGGGAAGTTTGTGTCTTTCTGCCATTCCTGCCAGGATATCTATGTTGTGTTCATCGAAACAGGCCCAGGTTTCACACTGAGTGTATAAATATATTTAAAAACATATTAACTA
>JARBWK010002221.1:0-15745 GCA_030556195.1 Anolis apletophallus
AGATGCCTGACACGATGGGTCGGCCCAGGGGGACGCTGGGGTTTATGTACCTTCGGAGTGTGTGAAAAATCGGGATGCGAGTGAGAGTCATTAGTCAAGTACTGGCTACATGCTCAGTTATGTATCCCATGGTTTCACCCTCATAAATTATGGACGCGATTGTCGATGCATATTTTTTTGTGGATCGAACCAAACGTTTGTAGTAATTAGCATCCGTCAGTTGGCGGTTACATTCGCGCGACGTAATCTTCACGATTCATGAGGACAATGCCTCCTCCTTGTCAGCTTTCCCACTAGGCTGGGGTCTGATCCAAGTTTGTAGGGGTTTCCAACTCCAGTTTTGTGTTATAAATATTTTCTGTCAGCTGTATGGTCAATAGAGCTCACTTCTCAAGACAATTTCTTCGAACGTGCGTATGTTGCTGGGACAAGATTGGGGTGTGAAGCTACTAGGGGTCTTAGTACATCAAATTGTCCAGTCACATAAGGTTCATTGTTTTTATTTGCAAAAGTCTTTAAGCCTGATTATGCGAACAATCCTGCTAGATCCTTGCGGATCTAGGTCAGTGCAATACGGGTCAATACAAAAGAAAAGCTTTATTGCTCTTATGCATTCTGTTGTTAATATAACTGTATGATCGTGATACACATGTTTTACCTATGTAATTCTATATCACATGTACATGTGCTACATTGCTTTTCACATTGTGAGTTATTGATAGCTAGAACACATCTAGAGACCCTACCCCCTCCTCAAAACCCCTTTAAAAGTAGGGAAAACTTACCCGGCCATTCCAGTGTTGCTGGAGCTCTCCCAGTGCTTAGAATGATGTGGCACTGTAATGGTGGCTGGGTAAGTTTTCCTTACTTTAAAAAGGGCTTTGGGCAGGTGTGGATTCCACAATTTTCAGACAAATTTAGGACACAATACTGGAAATATTAGAAGTAGTGGTTTTATCCGTGCCCTTCCAGAGAAGGCATGGAATAAATCACTATCTAATTAATTTGCCTGGAAACCAGGTCTTTGTTTGTGGCGACACTGTGTTGGCCAAACGTCATTCGGTCACTGCCCCTTTTATTGGAAGTTTGACAATAAAGGGACTGTTCGGAATGGGCCCTGAGTCCCACACTCAGATAATGTCGCATTTTCTGTCTTGATATTCTGGGATATAGGGCTGTGTGGAAGGGCCTAGTTATAGAGCAGGTATAGCTATGCGATTTTTTTTTAAAAAGATTGGCATTTGCTGGGTTTTTTTTCTTTTTGTCATTTTTCTTGTTGTATAATAATAATAATGATTAACAATAATTTATAATCTGTCCTATCTCGAGTATATGCTTCAGGTATTCCTTTAACTCAAAGACCAGCAGCATGTGAACTTATAGGCATAAAGATACGGGCCCTTTCAACCTGAGCATAAACCTCCATCACATCTAGAAAGAGTTAATATCAAAGCTCACACATGTGGTGAGATCTAGCATTTAAAGGTCATTGCAGCTACGGGGATAAACCATGGGGAAATTACTCCCAGTTGCTTGAAGTGTTTCATTCCTTTAACAGAGAGTCTGCCCTGACATGATTTCTACAAAAATTACTTTGTTTGTTCATTTGTTTTATTTTGGGATTCAGGTCCAATTTAACTGAACAGCATAATCTGATACTAAAAAGACAAAATGGGACTTTATTGCAAGAAAATAAACAGTACAGAAGTGACATGGAGCCCTTTAATGACCATACTAGCAGACTTAAGAAGGAGTTGGAGTGCCTGAGCGTGAGAAGAAAGAGCTACAGATTGAGCATGACAGTTCAGCACAGACAATGGAGAAAAACAAATCAGGTGAACATAAATATATTTGTCTGTACTCATGTATAAGCATTGTCAAAAAATCAGCCCCAAAAAACTGAGTTGACCTAATCCATGAGTCAGGTAGAGTAGCAAATATAAGAGAATTTATCTCATTCCAGAAGAGCCTAAAGGAAGCACGATCCGCCTCTCCCCACAATGGCACTGCTTCTGGCCTTTTGAATGCCTGGCCAGGGAAATACAGCTGCTGAAATAAGGCAGCATCGATTTTCCTCTCTGTGAATGACCGACTTATCCACACAGGTCATTTTGAAATCCATCATTTTGGCCTCCAGACCTGCCCTTGACGTACACATAAGATTGACATATAGTATGATATATGATATATTTTTAAACATTCTACAAATAAGGACCTCATACATGGATAAGGGAAATTCAGTGCTATGATTTGCCAGCATCTGCAGCAATGATGGAGGCAGTGGAGAGGCAGGGCCAATCCTGGTCTCCCAGTTGCCAGCTAATGCTTCCCCATTCCACGAGGGAATGCATCACCGCTGTGCCAAAGCCCTGTTGTTCCTTATAGAACATGGGGGTGGTAGCATCCTAACATGTTGCTCCACTTCTCTCATGAGCCCTCTGGAAATTCTCCATATGTCATTTGATGGTGGCATAGGGACAGGCATGTCTAGAATACTAATTGCTCCCATGTGATGAGGATATAAGTTGGTGTCAGAATAAGATGCATTTCTTTTATAAAAGCATTAGTTTAAAAAATGATTTGGGAGAATCAAAAGCTGAATTTTATACAAAATCACAACACAGTTAAGCTAAACACTGCTTGGAAAGGTATTGGTTTTTCTATTGGCTATTGACTGCCAGTTTCCAGAGAGTTTCAAAGAATAAGGAAAACAACTGTAGTCAATGAGCACAAATACTTTTACTAAATTTTGTCAGATTAGTGAGGGAAACTGCCATTCTCCCAGATCAAAGAGCTTCAGAAGCACTGGTTTACAGCTTTTAAAATTGCAAAACATGCAGTGCCCAGATTACAGTTTTGAATATCTAGTGTTTGCTATTTTCCACTGATACAATAATCTTTTCTCTAACCGGGTTAGGTATGAGGAAGAATTAAATAAACGAGCAACTGCTGAAAATGGTTTTTGTCTTACTTAAAAGGTATATTGATATATTTATGGTATTTGTTCCCTTTATTGTCTCAACTATATAATTATTTTTCATCACAATGAAGTCAACCAAAGTTGGCACTTCTCAGCAGATCTCTGACATCTTGTGAGCTCTTCTGCATGTATCCAAACTGTGGGCCTCTTCACAATAACTGTTCGGATGTTTAGTATGGTGTCCTGACATCCCAGAATGCCTGACTTATTCCCATTTTGCTATATATAGGTACACTTGAACATGAATGGATTTTTTTTCTGTTCCTTAGTCTCAGTCTAGTTACCTTCAGTCCCACTTGGGATCCTGCTGGTAAATGAGCCTTTATTTTTACCTTCTTCAGAATTTTGCTAACAGAAAAGCAGGTCTATGGTATTTATTTATTTATTTATTTATTTATTTATTTATGGTATTTGTACCCCGCGTTCTCACCCCGAAGGGGGAAAGATCATTCAATTCATAGCACTACAGGCCGCTACACCACAATACTGAAATATGATCAAATACAACATCACATATAAAACATTAAAACCATTGCATAGTCATTAAAATCAATATGTACAACAATAGTTAAAACCACGAAACAAAGCACAGTGTCATCTACCGCTACGCCAACCAGTCAATGTACAAAAGTGCAAATTACGTCTGCTGCCCAAAGGCCTGGTCCCCAGAACCACGAATTTAATTTTTTTGAAAGCCAGTAGAGATGGGGTCGATCTTATCTCATTTTGGGAGTGTGTTCCATGAGCTAGGGGCCACCGCCGAGAAAGGCCTACCTCCTGTCCCCACCGAACCGCATTTGCGATGCTGGTGGGAGCGAGAGCAAGGCCCCCAGATGATCTTAGGCTGCGAGATGGGACATAGAGGTAGATGCATTCGGACAAGTAAGCTGTGCCAGAACCGTAATCATGTATCTGTTGCTCAGGAGTAAATCACATTGAAATCTAGATTCACTTGTGGTGAATCACACTACAGATTTAATTCTAGGGTCCATCCAAGTAGGCCCAAATGCAGGACCTGTCTTGGTTTGTGAGTGCATCAAACAACGCCGAGTAAAAGTGAAGACATACAAAATAAACCAAGATTTTTCTTGGTTTATTCCTGATATTAATTAAATACCTCATTATCTCTGGGCCTTATTGAAGGCGGTTTGGGGTTTTTGGGGGCTGGGGGGTGGCGGGGGTCATTTTCCCAACCCCCGGGGAATACAGATTTTTTTTTTCCCCGGCCCCCAAAGTAAAAAAATTTTTCCCCCCCCTCCTCCCCTTTGGGGCCCCCCAAAACTTTCAAAAAACCCCCGTGGGTTTTCCCGTCTTTAAAAAAAATTTTTAAAAGATTGTGGGAAAAAAATTTTTCCCCCTTCATTTTTAAGGGGATTTTTTTGGGGGGATTCATTTTCCGTTTGACTAGGATGGCCTTACCCTTTGCAAACCCAAGGGTTAAAAATGGGGTAAACCCTATAAATTTTTAAAAAATTATCGGGAAACCCCCCCTTTTCCAAAAACCCCCAAAATTTTTTAGTAGTTTTTACTTTTTTCAGATTTTTTTATATGTTATTTATAAAAGGAAAAAATTTTTTTTAAATTTTACTTTTTTATTCCAAATACCTATCCAGGGTTTTCGTCACTTTTTTTCTTTTCCCCCCCTTGTTTCATATAGCTTTGATTCTAGACTTTGTGTTTTGTTTTACACTTAAATTCCTCATTTCCTGATGTCTGTGTTTACTTTTTCACTTTAATTTTTTGCAAACCTTCACAATTTTTCTCCTGAGTTTTTTTCTCATTTTAACTTTTATATTTTCAAAATGTCCAATTGGTCCATGCAAAGTTTATTCCTTAAACATACCTATAACAAATCTTGATGCTGTGCAAAATTTCAGGAAAGATATACTTTTTCTCATATGTCTCCTGCAAAGTAAAATGGCACCTTCTTTAAGAATTTATTGAGTCTGGCCAATTTTCTCTGTTTTTCTATGTATATACTTTATGCCCAGGCCCACATTTGTGTTCATTCTTTCTTAACTTAACCTCAGTAAAGAGATCTAATATGGTAAAACTCCCTGGTTTGCTTCTCTTGCAGGATTTGGACTTTGCCTTTGAAGACAAGGCAGAACTGGAGGCCAAGGTAGAAAATGGCCAAACATATCAGCTCTCTGAAACATATATATGCACAGGTGATTTTTCTTTTCTATATTAACTCTTTTCAGTCAGTTTCCATAAAAAGATTTTAAAACAATAAACTAGGAAGTCATTTGCATTGTATTGTGTGGTGTTTGTGTGTTTTGCTTGTCTTGCTGGCCTCAGGCCTTCCTGAGGAATTAGTCATGACCAGGACCTCATCATACGTTGGGGCAGCAGGGAGGCTCACGCCCTCTGTGGTGACACAGCAGGGCAGTCCTGTTGCCCTCTGAACTAACACCTTCAGCAACACCCCCCATCACGTGGCTCCATTGCCTCTGTAAAAAGCAATGGGAAGCCTCCCGTATTCTGGCAGAACATCATAGGACGCTAGGCACAGTTCATCTGAAGCCACACCAAAAAGTAAGTATGCATCATGTGATGGGCAGGCATGAGACTGTGGTCAATTGCGCTGCAAGCATCTATGACACTTTGAGAAGACTAGGTGCTGAGCGTGGATAGTTTCTCATAAATGTACATTGGCGGGACCAACATGGGCAGCATTTCTGATAGTGAACAGAATATGGAAAATGTCACGCCTCCATATTCAACTTTCCTTATCCTGCATTATTGATTAAGGCTGAGTAGGGAGTCACAGTCCAGCATCATTGCGAAACAGGTTACACACTGTTTGAACAGATTATTTCTCATCCAAGTAAAAGCAGAGCCACTCATGGAGAGTTGTACAAAATAGGCTCTGAGTGCTCGACTAGCCAAAGCCCTTTCAACTAGTTATAGCTCAGTGATTTTGCTTAACGGTAATTATTCCATTCAAATGGAATCCTGGGATTAGCAGTGGAGAAAAACTCTTTAGAATCTTCTAGTCAGGGGTGGGCAATCGGCCTTCCGGTGTTTTGGACTTCTCCCAGAAATCTAGCCAGTTACCAGCTGCGATTTCTGGGAGCTGAAGTCCAAAACACCTGAGGACTTCACGACAATTGCCCACCTTTTAGTAAGCTCTGGCCTCCAGGCCCTTCCACACAGCCATATGACCCAAAATATCCAAGGCAGATAATCCCTATCTGCCTTGAACTGGAATATCTGAGTCACATACAGCCATATAACCAGTTCAATTTGATTTTATACAGCTGTGTTGATGGGCCTCTCTGTGTTTTGGGCCAAACCACGCAGACACACCATGGCAATTAAAGTGGTATCATGGTGCTATTATTGTGTAGGTGCAAGTACCTGGGATATGTAGGCATTTTCTAGTGAGATGAAGAATTACATTCCCTACTAATAATCTTTTGGGAACTGCTTGCTAGGGATTGGTAGCACTGGAGTCAGCAATAGGAAGACATTTCCACTAATATTTTACATACCTCCTGAATGCAATTTCTCCAATACTTATCTTTTTACACAATTTCCCTCAATTTTTGTATTATTATGAACACATTTCCATAATGTAAATATTTCCACACACTTTTTTAACTGGAAAAATAAAATACTGTAGTACGTGCATTTGAGTTCATGTGGTAATCTGGCGAGTGTACATTAGATCATGTTTAAAGGTAAACAAAAGTAGTTTTTTCCTTTTTCTTATTCATGATGCAAAAATGTGGGTTAAAGACAATGCCCAGGGTAAGTGTGTGATTTCCTTTTATCCTAGAGTCCGTTATGATAGTAGATGCAGTTTTACTAGGGTTGCGTAGCAGCCA
This sequence comes from Anolis apletophallus, assembly GCA_030556195.1. Taxonomy (NCBI): domain Eukaryota; kingdom Metazoa; phylum Chordata; class Lepidosauria; order Squamata; family Anolidae; genus Anolis; species Anolis apletophallus. Next base: position 6,814 of record JARBWK010002221.1, read on the forward strand.
CCAAGGAATGGTGACAAAGTCTGCAGTGATGGGAAGGGAAGGCTACCAGCCACTTACTTTGGGGTGGATGTGTGGAAATCTTGGAGAAAGCCTGGCTTGAAAAAAAAAACCAAAATCAATCTGTGTCACACCAGGAAATCTCTGAGCTGCAGGAACTGCATTTCTGAGACCTGTGTCATGGTTCAAGTAGACAACAGAAAGAGCCTTAGATATGAATTCACACCATTGAGGAATTCCGACGTCAGCATGAATACATTGCATCCCGAACTCGGAGCGGAGGCTAAGCTTGGCTCCAACATCAGGTAAGCAACTAAAGGGAAGATCTGCCAATGCACCTTAGCCTTCTCCTCCAAAAACATCTTGGAACTGTGACCCATTCACTTCTTAACAAATCCTTTTGTATTTCATGATAGTATCAAGAGCCAGCTCAAGACTACAGCAGCAAAGAACAATGACAACCTGAATAATATCAAGGAAGAAATTCAGGTGGCTCTAACTCGCACTGCTCACCGGCTGGAATCACAAATCACAAGTATCAAGACTCAGGTGAGCTGTAGGATTCCTATGGAATCACCAGGTGCATGATCATAAAATACTAATATCAAATATTAACAGAGGAAAAGATGTGAGAAACTTCTTTGACATATTTGAAAACTACAGAATGACAGATTCATATGAAACTCTCATTCTTTTCTTATTGGGGCCACTGCAGTCCATTCTCATTATATGTGGCTCCATTAACCAAAAAGCTTTGGCCTATGAATGACACCCTCATTCCCAATTGCCTAATGTTGATCTTGCATGGAATCAGAGCCAAGGGTGCTGAAAAGCAAGAATTGGGACTTTAGGGGGCTTTATCCTTTTATTTTCCTGATGGAGATCCAGTTCTCTCACTACCACGGTGTATATGCCTTGCTAGAGAAAATATACCTGCACCCCCAATAAAGCAATAAACAGTTTGTGAGGGCAGTTTTGTTCAGAGACATGAAAAAATTAACTCTCCTCCAAGAGTATTGCTCTAATCGAGATCTCCAGTTACCTGGAGCTTCTTTAAGTAAAATAAGTGCTGAGATTTGGCCACGTACTTCCCACATAAGATGGCCTATATTGCCCCTTTCTTCCAACAAGGAGGAAATAAATAATAAAAAGAAGATACTGAAATGATCTTATACAAGATTAGCATAATTGTGCTACTTCTCTGTTATGAGTATTGTTTTCCAACTTGATGACACATGTGACATTTCAGGAGTCCAGCATCTAAATAACATTGATCTGATTTTAGAAAAATCATAAGATTGTCTGGGGCATGAGCCACCTCAGGAATGGTGCTAAAGCTTTGCATGCATGTCAGTTGAGTCCTTAAGCACCGTCAGACCTACACCAGAGAACAGACAAGTTTTCGTAGAGAGTTGTGGATACACTAATGTAGATATGTAGGTATGGATTTGTAAGCAATCACTGTAATTATTAAAGAAATCCAGTAGTACTTGAATGGGAGACCACCAATGACATATCAGTTGTTGTAAGCTATATTTCAGATAAGGGAACTGTCAAAACTATCCCGAATAGTCCTTTCCTAAGAAAGCTTATGAAATTAATCATAAAATAATCATGAGATTACTTAAAGGCAATACAAACAAGTACATACCACTCACCACAGTGGAGAACTGGGTGTTATGTTTGCCTGCCTCCCTCAGTTGGATATTTAAGTGCTCATTGAGAATACATACTCAAATTGAATTCACTTCCTTTCAAGATATACCCAAGTTGGCCATAATATTAAGGTAAATGAGACAGAAATTCCTCAAGTTTCTTCTCTTAACTGACAGTAAATGTCAATAATAACAAATTAAATAACTGAACAGTTGCTGGCCTTTCTGGTGGCTGCTGTACTCTGCTCAATGATGGGCCTGCCCTGTGTAAAGGGAGGATGTGTGGTTCTCTTACATCTGCATCATATGTAATCTGGTCTGATTGATTGATTCTGTTAAAAGCTGTAAGTAATGCTACAGGGAAAATATTTGGGACTTGTTCCTCGGTATTACCTTCCCGGATCCATGGGAAAATAACCTGTATGTTTTGTATCTACAGTGTTGCAGGTTGGAAGATGAGGTGGTTGAAGCCAAGTAAAGAACATGGAGAGACGGCTGTGAAGGATGCCATGTGCAATTGAGTGATGTGGAAGAGGCCTTAAGAAGGGGCAAAGCAGGACATGGCCTGCCAGTTACGGGAAATATCAGAGTCTGATGAATGTCAAGATGGCTCTGAACATTGAGATTGCTACATACAGGTAAGGATGAATGAATGAAAATTTCTTTTCTTTACTTTTTCTGAGAATTTAATTTACAATCTTTTTTCTTATTTACATTATAAATAATAAAAAATTATAACATAGAAGAAACTGTCCAGATTGAGGACTCAGGTATTTAAAACCTAAAGATCTCTAGTAGCTAAGCATTCTCAATGGCTCTGCCTGAACTACCAGTTCCAGGGATTCTGTGAAAGTGGAACCAAAACAGTTAACATGGAATCATAGCACTAGAATTATTTTGTATAGTATGAAACAGCATTAAGTTTTACAATGCTTTTCAACTTTTAGACAATAAAAATATATCAAAGTAATGGGAAGCCACCCAATAATAGTGTCATGTTTAGGGTTGCCATGTTTCAATTCTCAGATGATACTTGACTGGCAAGCATTATTTATTTATTTATTATTTATTTATTAACTTCGATTTAGTATACCGCTCACTCCGGAGCTCAGAGCGGTTTACAGAAGAAGCATATATAAATGTGAGTAATAAAAACAGATTAAACAGTTAAAACACATTAAACATCAAAGCAAAGTTAAAACATAAAAAGGCTTTCAGCCCTCAGCGGCTGGGGTAATTTAGATAAGAATCTGGGGGATAGGCGGCATGGCACACAGTGTGGTTGAGTTAGGGCCAAACGCTTCCTAAAGAGCCAGTCTTCAAGGCCTTGCGGAAGAGGCAGAAGAGCGCGGATGGCGCGGATCTCCTCCGGGGGAGGCCGTTCAGAGACTTGGGGCAGCTACAGCAGAATGCCTCCGCTGTGTAGTGGCCAGTCTGCAGGTTCCAAGGGAAGGCACCTCAAGGAGGTTAAGCTCCTCAGGCGCAGTGATCTGGGGGCATAAGGGGTAAGTCGCTCCCTCAGGTACACTGGCCCCAAACCATAGATGGCCTTGAGAACCCAACTGTAACACCTTGAAGAGGACCGAATTCAATCGAAGCCAGTGCAGCTCGCGCAGGAGTGGGGTCACATGGGTCAGATCTTGCAGCACCCAGGAGGAGGCGGGCTGCGGCGCGTGCTGCACTAGCTTAAGCTTCCGGATCATCGACAGGGTGAAGGCCAATGTAGAGCGACATATAATCGAGCAGCCTCGAGATGACCGTGGCCTGGATCACCGTAGCAGGTCGCTGGGAGAGGTAGGGAGCCAGGCGCTAGTGAGCCGTGGGTGGTAAAAATGCTGTGCAGGGGTGCAGCCAATCTGCTCCTCCATGGACAGGTGGCCCAGCCGACCCCAGACTTTTGCCGATGGCTGAGGGCAGAGGGCCACACCATCGAAAGTTGGCAACTGGGTCACTACCCCGGCGGCCCAGCCACAAGATCTCCGTCTTCGCCGGGTTCACCTTCAACTTTACTGGGGCGCAGCCACCAGTAACGCTTCAAGGCAAAGATGGAAATTATCTGGTACAGAGACTGCCCGGGGTCAAACTCAGAATGAGCTAGGTATCATCAGCGTACTGATGACACTCCAGCCCAAAACTCCGTACCAGTTGGCGAGTGCTGCATATAGATGTTAAATAACTGGCGGGAGGATGGCCCCTTGAGGCACCCCCGCAACTCAGCGGGGAGCCCGGAGACCGCCCCCCACTTTCACTCGCTGCTGGCGGCGTTGGAGGAAGGAGGACAGCCAGTTGAGGGCTGTCCCCCTCACCCCGCCACCGCCAGGCGGTGTATCAAAAGTTGCAATCGGCGGTATCAAACGCTGCCATGAGGTCCACAATAACCGCAGCAGCAGTCGCGCCGGGTCCAAGTGGCAGCGATAGGTCTGTGATGAGACCAGGACAGTCTCCGTCCCATGGCCTGAGCGGAAGCCGGACTGGAAGGGGTCTAGCCAGGTTACGTCACCCAAGAAGGTCTGCAGCTGGTTCCATTGCTGCCCTCTCAATCACCACCAGGTACGGAAGATTGACACCGGCGGTAATTGGAGGAGCAGCGGGAATCTAGTCGGGCTTCTTCAGCAATGACTGACCACGCCTCTTTTAGCTCACTCTGGAAAAGCCCTTGCTCAAGGGATTGACTATCTTCAACAGAGGGCCTCGTGAACCCTCATAAGCTCCAATCAGCGTGGAGGGCAACGGGTCGAGGGCAGGTGGTCGACTTAAGGGCTGCGACAATCTTGTCAACATCCTCTGCGTCAGTGGTCAGAAACCGGTCGAAGAGTGGACCGGCGGAGCCCGCGAGTCTCCAGCTCTGGACTGTATCAAGTGTGGAAGGAAGGTCCTGGCGAGCAACGCAATCTTGTTCGGGCGGTGATTCTGAAAAACTCAGCAGGTGCGGTGTCATTGTTTAGGTGTTTGGGACCATCGTCAGCTGCGAATTATCCTGAACAATTGAGCTGGGTGAATCATGACGCTATCAGGGAGGCATAATAAACTTTTTTTCGCCTCCTGACAGCATGCTCTAAGCATCCATAAAAAGCTTATAAGCTGATGTCGATGGCTGTCAAGGAGCTTCTTCCACCTGCGCTCTAGCCATCTCTTCTCCGCTTCATAGATCTTAGTGCATCTGTGTACCAAGGTGAACAGGATGCGCGAGGGTTTGAGAGGCGTTTAGGGGCGATCTCGTCGAGAGCGGAGGACAGCGCGTGGTTCCAGGTGGTAACCAGCTCACCGAGCGAATCGCTGGCAGGCTCCAAATCCCTCAAGGCATTCAGGAACCTAGTTGGTTCCATAGGTCCCTCGGGTGAACCCAAATTGGTTCGGCACCTTTGCCGGGGCGCGCGATTTTGTAGCCAACCCGGACTCCCAGAGCACAGTGGTCGACCATGGCACCTCTGTAACAGAGGTGACGGACACTTGGACACCTTCATGGAAAATCAGATCAAGGTGTGACCGCCCAGTGTGTGGGGCCTGACTCGCCAGAGGAGAGGCCGAGTGCCCGCCATGGATCTAATACAAAATCCCGCTGCCGATGGTGAGGAGGCTGTGTCGGCGTGACGTTGAAGTCCCCCCAGCACAGCTAGGCTAGGAAACCTCAACGCCCACTCCGCCACAGTCTCCAGCAGCAGGACAGGCTCCCTCACAGTGCGTAGGTGCACGGTACACCAGCAAGAAGGCTGTACTCTCCGGGCACCCACACACTGTACGACACTTTTTCAATCCCATCTGCCTCCAAAGCAGGACCGCTCTGAGGTGTACAGGTCACGGGAGAGAATTGCCACTCCCCCCCGCTCCAGTCCTGTTCTGGTGGGTGCCGAAGCCCGGGGGTGTCAATTCTGAAGGCAGGTGATATCACTGTCCTGGAGCCAGGTCTCCGTAATGCAGCAAATATCAACCTGTCTGTCTTGAATAAAGTCCCGGATCGTTGTCGTTTTATTCCGGACTGAACGACGTTTACTAACACCAGGAGGAGGGGGGAGGAAGTTGAGACCTGACAATAGTGTCCCTCGGGATGTCGCAGGTCAGAGGCAGCCCGGGTCTTGGCACGACTCAGGAGCCCTCTCGCTCTTGGCCTGCCTTCATTGCAGCTGAATACCCCATGCCGGAGATCACTGTATCGGGGCCCCCTAGAGAGGATTTACAAGTTGGAGTTTAGTGGGGCTCAGTTTCCGCAAATCCCATGAAAAGGGAAGACGTTGAGGGAGGCTCTGGCTACCCACGCACAGGCCGGGTGGATGTATGCGGTGCAGTTTCCTTGGATAGACAGGACATGAAGCCAAGATGGAAGCTGTGGGCACCTGTCGATCAAGAGGCCACTTCACTCCTACCGACCGCGTGGGGGGGGGCTTTGCGGGTCCCTACGTGCGACCTCTTGTTTGGGCCAAAGTTCGCCCCAGAAGGTCCGCGTGCATTTCTTTCGTGGACCTCCTGGCGCGCGTCTCCAACCTGGAGTTCTTGGGGCCGCCAATTCCACCACTGCTGAAGTCGGGGTCAGGACCTACTTCCCACCGCAGTCGTGATGGTGGGCACGGGGCGGGGAGGGTTAGGCATGCGTTGCAGCGCCTGGCTGCTGGTGTTAGCCGCTACGCTTCACGCTGACCAGCCGGTGAGGGGGATGGCAGTTGGCCATATTGAACTCTCCTTGAGCTTTGTCCCTTCTGACGCCAGCGTCTCATCTGTCCAGGCCTGTTCATTTTCTTGCCCTTCTCCCGGGTGGACTGAGAGAGGCGGGGTCCTGATGGTGGGGTAGCGCTTGTGGGGGCGCAACAGCCGGCAGGCCCGCCGGGCTGAGCCTTGGGGCCCTGGCCAGCACCGAGGAGATGTTCAGCCTGGGGATGCTGGCTCAACTCTCGCTGGATCGCTCTGGTCCAGTGGGGCGATCGGTCTAAGTCAGGAACAGAGTCGGAGGGGGGCGGGAGCACCATCGTGGCGCGGAGCCAGAGAGGCCGGGCTGGCAGGGCTCGACGCCATTTGGTAGACTCGCCATCTTGGAACCCGCCCCCGCTCTCCGGTCCCTCGAAGCCAGTCAGCGCCCAGCGCTCTCAGGCTCCACCAAGGGCCGGCATGGGGACTCTTCAGGCCGCCACCAAGCAGAGGCCTCTCTCAGGGGGGAGGTCCGTCCCATGGTCGAGGGCAGGGGTCTGATGCGTTGCTGTGGCGACGGCCGGCAGCTCCAGGGACCACAAAGTGAGGTTGGGCGCTGCTCGCCGAGATCTTGCGATGTTCCGCCGCCTCCTCCTGGGACCCTCGTCTCGTCTTTGTCAGGCCACCTCCTCCACCACCAGACGATCCTCGCCACCAGCTGGGCAGCGGGGGACCCTGGGGTCAGAGGCAGGGGGGCCTCATCACAGGGGAGGGGTCTGGGCTGCAGAGTCTGTTCCTACGGGTGAGGGACGCCAGCTCCCGGCTGAGCCTCCCAATCTCACCTGAGCAAGCCGCCAGCCTTTCGGCTATCCCTGCCAAGCAAGGGGCCTGGTGAGTCCTCACGCCGTGTCGTCGGGGGAGTTGGGAAGGTAATTGTCGACCCTTCCCGGTCCTCTCCTTCTGTCAGCTCCGGCCAGGGGCACCGGGGACCGAGGAGGCCGGTCCCCGCCATGTACTGCGGCCTCCAGGGTCCTTCTCAGGGTCTCCTCAGCCTCCAGCGCCCCGGCGTCCTGGCCGGGTGGGGAGGCTCACGGGCCTCTAGTACCTCCTCGGCTTCCAACTGGAGGAGGACCTCCAAAAAGCAGAGGAGGCCTCCCGGGGCCCGCTAGTTCCGGGAATGACCCCAAGAGGTGGCTCCTGTAGTCGCACCAACCTGGGCCACCAGCTGGGGTGGCTGGTGCAGCAGGAGGAGCGGTTTCCAGGGGGGAGAACTGCACAGGCCCAACGCGGGGCGTTCACTCGGCTGCTCCGCGCCGCCGTCTTTTAAAGTCTCTACCTCAGTCCCCTTCCTCCTCTTGGCTGGCCTTGGGGGAGCAGCAGTCTTCCTTCCTTCTCTCCCAGGTGGCAGGCAGGTGTAGCAGCAGCAGCCAGGAGACAAGAGTTTTTAAAATCCTCTACCTCAGTCCCCTTTCTCCTCTTAGCTGGCCTTGGGGAGCAGCGATGTTCCTCCTTCTCCTCCTGAGGTGGCAGGCAGGTGTAAGCTGGCAGCAGCCAGGGGCAGGGGAGCTAAAAGTCTCTACCTCAGTCCCCTTTCCTCTTAGCTGGCCTTGGGGGGGGGAGCAGCAGTGTTTCCTCCTTCTCCTCCTGAGGTGGCAGGCAGGTGTAAGCATGACACGTCTCTCTCAATGCTGAGAAGCAGTGTATTATTGGGATGGGGAAATATGTTGTTTCAGATCTTTGTCAGAAGGATTTTCTGAAAGTCAGATATCTTCATATTTAAGACAGAAAGCATTTGTGTTTTTAACTGGATGTAGGAAAGTCAAGACTGATTTTTCTATCTCTATTTACAGAAAGCTAATAGAAGGAGAGGAATGCTGGTAAGTATAATTTTAGGCCTCCTATGAAATTAACTTGAAATCTGTCATTCATAGTTTTTCTGGGAGTATTGGATAGCTCCTTTAAATCTCAGGCTAAAATCCAGAGCAGATTCATAGGACTCACTGGCATTGGGCCTCTGTCACTACTTATTTGAATTGAGGTGAGGTGAATTATTTTCAGAAAATTTAATATGTAACCAGTTTCCTTAATGCTTGCTTATTCATTTGTCTGAATCAGACATCTGAACGTGAAACAATACCTTTATGTAAATAAGCCATTGTGTTGCATAAACTAGAAGTTGTTCACTCCTGCCAGATTTAGATTTCAGCTTGAAATCCAGCCTTTAAAGTGGTGATTTTAAAATGTCCCAGAAGACTGTTTCCCAAACAGTGTTTCTTTGATGCAGATCAAAGAAACATGGATTTCAAATCTTTGTTTCATCTGTGTTTTACTTTTAGAACTTCAGAGATCTTTTGCATTCAAGCATGTTCATCCCATGCAATGAATGCAACTCTGTTGCTTTTTTAAAGTCCTTGAAGACTGCGGAAGTGGGAGGTATCATCATGGCAGTAAGAAAAAGGGTAAAGGGAAAAAAAGGGTTAAAGGGAATCTTACCCAGGACTCCCTCACACCAGGCTATAACTAAAAAATGTTTCCTTTCATTAGATATGTTTCACTTATTTGACTGAGTGTCAACCAGCTTCAGGAAATTAGGGAAGAATATCCATGTTTGTATATAATCCTAGAAACAACCTGAAGCGAACCAATGATCTTCTCCCCACCCC
>JARBWK010002222.1:0-15742 GCA_030556195.1 Anolis apletophallus
CATTGTGGTCTTCTGAAGAAGTATGTGGGACCCTGTCATCCTCCGGATTGAATGATGTTTTGTTTTACAGGGGAGGACGTGGTGGAGGAGGCCGTTATGTCAGGATTTGGGAGACTTGAGCTTGGGTGAAGTTCAAGCTCCCAGCCTGGCATGAGATTACATCGACCTTTGCCCTAGTTCTTGGGTGACCTTGGGCTCCAGTTATATAAGACTGTGCTGAGTCATGTGGAAGTGAGGTAACTTCCACATGTGTGCAAGGCTGCAGAGGGAAGTGATGTAACTCCTCTGAGCCTGGACATTGGACAATTGGACTCCTAATGCTGACTCATGGGGCCATGAGGTCACATCCCTTTGGACTATGGGATATGCTGAATCACCGGATATGGTGCAACCCTGCCTGGACATTGCATGGGTGATGGGAGGGGGGGGTTGGGGTATATAAGTTGTGTTTTGGTGGTGGGCAGGTGCTTTTGCTTCACATGTGTCGTACCTGCAATAAAATCGTGTTGGACCGTGCTTTCAATCTACGCGTGATCCTTACCGAGTGTTGGAGAGTCGTTACAGTGGGGCTACCAGGATGGCGTCGGCGCCATCGTGGTACAGCTTGGCCACCACCCTGGACAGGAGCGGCACTGGCGGGAAGGCATACAGGAGCTGCCCCATCCAGGCGAAGAGGAAGGCGTCCCCCAGACAGGGCGGCTGACCCGGATGCGCTCCCCACGAGCAGTACAGCTGGCACTGGGCGTTGTCCCTTGTGGCAAACAGATCGATCGCTGGCTGGCCCCAGCGCTGGAACAGGCTGTCCACCTCGTCCTGGTGGAGAGACCACTCATGCCCGCTGCTCTGCGACCTGCTGAGCAGGTCGGCTTGGACCTTGGAGAGGCCAGGCACAGGGATGGCGACGAGCCAGATGGAGTGGTGGAGGCACCACTGCCAGATGGTGATGGTGAGGGCCAGGAGCAACCTGGACCGCATGCCGCCCTGCGTGGTGAGGTACCACATGACTGTGGTGTTGTCGGTGCACAACTGCACCGTGTGGCCCTGCAGGGTGTCCTGGAAAACATGCAGCGCCTTGTACAGCGCCAGCAACTCCAGGTAATTGATGTGCCAGTGGGCCTCCGCGGGCGTCCAGTGCCCTTGCACCGACAGCTGCCCCATGTGGGCGCCCCATTCCGTCAGGGATGCGTCAGTGGTGATGCCGCGAGACGGATAATGCGGCTGGAACAGCAGTGTCACGCACATGTTGTCGCGCTGTACCACCAGCTGAGCGAATGGTGGACGTCTGGCGGTGGAGACAGGTGGAGGGACGGGCTGTCCTGCAGGGGGTTGAAGACCCGTAGAAACCACGAGTGGAGCGGCCGCATCTGGAGTTGTGCCAGCGGCGTCACCGCTGTCGTGGAGGCGATGTAGCCCAGCAGGGATTGCACCTGCCTGGCCGTGACCGTGCGTCCACGCCGTATCTGCTGAGCTGCTGCACACAGGGCAGGCCCAGGAATCCAGGGTTGCCCCGATAAACTGGATGGACTGGGCCAGGTACAGAAGGGACTTGGTGTAGTTCACCAACAGGACCAGTCCCTGGAGAAGCAACAAAACAAAACTGAGGTCACGGAGGAGCTGATCGTGAGACGGCACCACCACCAGCCAGTCGTGAGGACACATGTCCAGGTTCAAAGGGGCGACCGTCCCCTTCTGTAACAAAGGCTGGACCTCCTGCCACAGCACCTCAGACGGCTGAGTGGCCTCCATGCAGTTCGTGACTGGCTGCGTGTGAAAAGAAATGGCGTAGCCCTGCTGGACCACGCTCAAAGCCCACCGGTCGGTGGTGATGGCCTGCCAGGCCTAGAAAAAAACTCAGAGAAGCGTGAGCCAAACCAAAAATACACCCCGAGCATTGCCTGGTCTGCACAAGAAAGGACACTAAGGACGAGTGGGGGAGGAACAGCGTCCGGCTGCACCGTCGGGGCCACCACCAAGCGGGAAGCAGGAGGGGAGTGCAGGGAAAGCGCGGCCGGCGCTAAACCCGGCGCTTGGACTTCGGCTGGTAGCGCCCTTTACTCCGCTACTGCTGCTGCTGCCTGGGCTGGGCGGCCTGGGAGGATGATGACTGAGGGAGCGATCGGCTGCCTCCAATGTAGGGCCTCCGGGCGTAGCTGGCAGAGGCGGTCTACCGGCTCCTGGAGGAAGAGGCCTGTGGGGTGGTATAGCCATATGAGTGCGCAGCCTTGCGCACCTCCTGGCCCTCCTTAAGCTGAGCGTTGGTGTCCGGGTTGAAGAGCCCAGCATCATGGGCAGGCAGGGACTCGGTAAGCGCTCTGCCGTCCTCCAAGAGGGTCGACGCCCTCAGCCAGGTGTGGCACCAGATGGCCATTGACACCACAAGTATCCTGCCCGCTGTGTCGGCCGCGTGCTGCGCCATATCCCTTTGCGCTCTGAAAAGTGTCAAGGCCTCCTGGCAGAGGGCCTATGCAAAAGGCTGCTGGTCGCTGGGAAGGTTGGCACCAGAGGCAGAGATCCGCTGCCACAGGAACTTCTGGTACGAAGCCATGTAGGCCGCATAGTGGCCCAGACATGCCACGAAGCTGGCCCCCGCATGGACCTTTTTACCCAGGCCGTCCACCTTCTGCCCCTCCTTGTCCGAAGGAGCGCTAGGAGCCTTGGCCGAGCGCTTGGCCGGCGTCATCTCTGCCACCAGGGCGCAGAAGAGAGATTGACTCTGTAGAGGAGGTCGTTGCACCATGCCACAGAGGCGATCTGCGGCGGCGCCACGTCAGACGCCCTGGTCAGCTGGAGGAGGTAAGGGATGGCGGGCAACAGTCGGGGGCAAAGCAGCCTGCTGCTGTTCACCAGAGAGTAACAAAAAGTCCTCCACAGGCTGCTTTGCAGGTGGCAGCAGCACATTGAGGACACAGGTCAGCCGTGCCAACATAGTTGCAAGCCCTGAGGCGTCAGGGGCCGCCACAGGGTCCACTTGATCAGGTTCAGCATGGTCTGACACAGAGCCAGAGGGGGTAGAGCCTGACTGCGAGGCGACATCCCCAGGCTAGACGGGAGGCAGGTCCCTGGGAGGCAGCTGCAGCTGCTGTCCACATGCCTCAGGGACCAGGATGGCCCAAACACATAGGCCCATCCCCTGGGGACCTATGGATCATGTGCTCAGTAAGGAGCACAGCTGGAGGAGGCAGGCCCTGCCAGATCCGTGGCCCCAGCAAGAGGGAGGAGTGCCAAGGCCGCCAAGGCCATGCGCCGGCCTGCATCTCCCTCAGGGAGGAAGGCTCGGGGCGTGCCCAGCTGCTCGCGCCCCGCCCCCAGAGGGGGCGGGGCCTGCGCAGCCCCCACTTCCACTGCGGAAGGCGCAGCAGCTGGGACTGAAGGCAGCTGCGCCGCCACGCCGCCGGAGGGGCAGGGCTTACGCAGCTCCCACTCCCAGGATGGGAGGAGCAGCTGCACCCAGCTGCTCGCGCGCCGCCCCCAGGGGGGGCGGGGCCTGCGTGGCTCCATCTTCCACCGCGGAAGGAGCAGCAGCTGGGTCCGAAGGCAGCTGTGCGCGCGCCACCGCCCGGAGGGGCGGGCTTGCGCAGCTCCCACTCCCAGGATGGGAGGAGCAGCAGCTGAAACGCACTCCGCAGAGCGGCGTTTCTTTGCCTTCGCTTCCCCTCCGTGCGGCAGCCCCAGGAGCAGTGCCTGCAGGGTGGTTTGCCGACTCTTTCGAGCCCGAGGCGTAAACGCCTGGCAAGCCACACAAGTTCTGGTGGAGTGCGCCTCCACCAAGCAGAGGAGGCACCTCGAATGCAGGTCTGGTTCGGGGACATTGCCCCCACAGTCTGCACCCCTCTTGAAGGTGGCAGACATGGTCCTGCAAGAGTCTTTCCAAAAAAAGAAGAGAGAGAGAGAAAAACGAAGGAGAAGGAGGGATAAGCAAAAAGGCCCTCCAAAAACAGCAAACAGCCAGAGAAGTGTTTCAAACTCACCCCTTTCTGGCCCGACACAAGCTGGAACTCCTTGCCATGGAAGACAGAGGGCAGATGCCTGCAAAGCCCCCCCCCCCGGGCAAAAAAACCCCTCAAACATAGCAAACAGCCAGAGAAGTGCAGCAAACTTACACCCCTCTGGCCACACAAACACTGGAACTCCTTGCCAAGGAAGAAAGAGGGCAGAAGCCTGCAAAGGCCCCCAAAAAACCCCTCAAACACAGCAAATAGCCAGAGAAGTGCTTCCAAACTCACACCTCTCTGGCTACAGAAGCCAATAGTCCAAGGAGAAGGAGGAGAGGCCTCCAAGCCCCCCAAAAAAACCCTCCAAACACAGCAAACAGCCAGAGAAGTGCACCAAACTTACACCCCTCTGGCCACACAAACACTAGAACTCCTTGCTGCGGCGGAAAAAAATGGAACAAGGCTGCTAGCCCCACTGTGGCTATATACCCTCAGGGGAGGATAGGTGGGGCTACAGCCAAGTCCAAACAGCTGTTTGAGATCTCCGAAGAGCTGCACAGGTGCAACCACATTAGTGTAGTTTCCACAGATGACCATGAAGAAGCAAAATGACATCCCTTTGCCACTTTCACCTTAAAATTCCCACCATAGTATATTTATTTACAGCAGCATTTATATTCCACCTTTCTCACCCCAAAGGGGACTTAGGGTGGATCACAGAACACATATATGGCAAACATTAAATGCCATTAAATAGACAAGACGGACAATAGACACTGTATAGGCATTTTTTCCAACTTCCAGTGTCCTGTAGGTTGTGCTCAATTCCAGCCACAAGGGGGTGCTATCGCTCCATTCTCTAGGTTGAAGGTTCCTTGATCACAGACTTCCTTCTTTCTTTGCTAGTCAGCATTTTCTGGTATTCCCTTTTTATGGTGCCATAAAATACCTCCCCGCTTAAGAGTTAACTAATTTATCTACTCACAGCTGTTTTCGAACTGCTTAAGTCAGGGGAACCTTTTTGACTCAGAGAACCATGAAAGCAAAATATTTGGAAACTTATTTCCGTGAGAGCCATATAATATATATTATATATTTTAACACTGAATTCAACTAAATGTGAGTATATTCGTACATACTATGAGAAAAGGATTCCCCCAGCAGAATAACGGGACACTTCAGACCTGGCTCTGCAAAAGGCATGCTCAGGACTCTGGTAAGGAAGAGAAGACGGAAGGAAGGGGGAAAGACAGACAGACAGAGGAAATAAAGGAGGGAGGGGGAGAGGAAGAAAGAAAAGAAGAACGAACTACAGAAAAGGAAGAAAAGAAAAGCAGGTGAGAGACAAGGAGGGGAAAAGAAAGAAGGAAATGGGAAGGGAGGAAAGGAAAGGGTGGGGAAAAGAGGAAAAAGTAAAATAATCAAGGGAAAAGAAGAAAAGAAAGAAGGGGAGAGAGAGGGAAGTGAAAAGAAAGGAAGGAGGAGGAAAGGAAGACTTGGGGAAAAATAATAGAAGAGGAAGGAAGGAAGGAAGGAAGGAAGGAAGGAAGGAAGGAAGGAAGGAAGGAAGGAAGGAAGGAAGGAATGGAGGAAAGGAAGGGGAGAGAGGGAAACCAAGGCCCAGGCTGCTCTGGAGAGCCAGATGCAATCATGAAAAGAGCCACACCTGGCTCCCGAGCCATAGGTTCCCTACCCCTGGCTTAAGTGGACAGTGAGCTGGGCTGAAGGTTGGGCACTCACCCTGACCTGGGCTTCGAACTGCTAACCTTTCGATTGGTAGTATTTATTGCAACTGGTGATTAACCACCTGTGCTAAAGCCTGGCCTGTGTCTATGGGGGATATGTTCCAGGACTTTGTACTGATATACAAGTCATGGGTAATATCAAATCCTATTGAATAGCAATTTCTGGCAAGTGCATAACATAGAGCTGTGTTCCATACAGTTGATTTGAAAAGAAAAAACAATGGGGAGAGTGTGAAACATGCTCTTCCCACCCACAACTGCTCTGTGGCAAGTTATCCCCTTTGCAGCCTGTTTCTTTGAGCCTGATTTCAAGACCATGGTATGCTGACAAACAAGTTGATACTTACAATAATAGCAACTCCTCCTTCAGCTCTTTGCAACCTTTATTCGATAAGTCCTCCAAGTGTTGGACAACCTCATCTACAAAAGGTCTAACGAAACACGGTAAAGCAGTACAGCACCGGCAAAGGCCATGTTCATCTTGTTCTAGTTGAAGTTTTGTGTAAGGAACTGGGAGAAGTGAGAGCTGGTCCAAAATGGTCGATAACGACAAACCCACCGAATATGCTTTCTTATTACCAAGCTTCAGAAGCACTGTGGCAAACACAAATAATTCAAAAACATGGGTTACAAATCATTCAAAAACACGGGCTCTTAGGAGAGGAAGACCCAGGTCAAGTGATGAAGATGGCAGTAGGTCAGATACTTCTTCCACAGAAGAAGTAAAAGAGTTAGAAAACCATGGGTAATAGTGAACTCTATTAAATGAACTTCTGATAGAGGCATACTAGAGTTTCCATTGGAAGTCCGAGGAAATGCCTAGAGCAGGGGTTCTCAAACTGTGCTCTGCGGGGCCATGCTGCTTCTCGCCTCCTCCTCTTTCCTTCTCCTGAGATATTCAAGGAAATTAAAAGTTTTGAGCTGCTGGAAACAGCAGCAGCGTCCTCCCAGGGCACAGACCACCACCACCCCACCACTACACCCCGCTGCCCAGACCCTCCTCCCTGCTTTCTTTGCTTAAAAAACCCTATTTCCCTCCCACCACTCAGATGGTGCTTGGATTGTGTTTTTCCTGCGTGGCAGAAGGGGACTGGACTGCTAGTTATTATTAGTATTACAAAGGCTGGATGGCCATTTGTTGGGGGTGCTTTGATTGTATTTTTTCTGCATGGCAGAAAGGGATTGGACTGGATGGCCCCTGGGGTTTCTGCTATTATTACAGTTATCATTACAAAGGAGAAATATTATTATAATTATTAATATCTCACCCACTCTCCCAGAAGTGACTCAGGGCGGCTCACATCAAGTAATAGTTAAAACAATACAATACAATACAATACAATACAGAGAGAGAGAGAGAGAGAGAGAGAGATCTGTCAAGTTAATATAACTTAAAATAGCACCACTGCAATTACTGAAAATGTATAAGAACATAACATCAACATCAAAAATAAAAGATGGATGGCCATCTGTTGGGGGTTTATGTTGGGTAAAATTGTTCTTCATTTTAATTATTGTTTTACTTCCCCCCTCTTTTTTTGGCTCTGTGTGAATTAGTTCATACAAACACTCTCCGTCCATCTGCCAGTGGTCTGGCCCATGCCCGAGATAGATAAGATAGACAGACACACACACACATTATATATAATATATAAACATTATTTGGGACTCCACAATACACTTCAGCTGAAAAAGTTTGAGAATCCCTGGCCTAGAGGATCTCTGTGCAGCTCTTATGTTTATATGTCGCTATCATTTCAAGCTCACATAAATAAAACCTATAGGTGCTGACGGCCAACTTCAGTGACTCAGATGCCATGGCAGGATCCAAACGTCTTCCAGCTCTCAGTGCAACTCTCAGAAGTAAGCCACACTCATGGCATGAGTCAGACTCATTCACCAAGAATGCACGTTGCCAACCATAAATGAAACTTATACCTCACCCACACAAAGCTTTCATAAATTGGGTCCAGAGTAGCTGTTATGCTCATGTTTGAGGAAAATGCAAGATTTCCCTTCTTCCTAATTTTTAGTGTGGTACTAAGGCACTAGATTTTATCTGATCTTGGAAGTTAAGCACAACCAACACTGGTTGGTGAAAGGAACTGGCAAAACCAGCTCTAAGTATTCCTTGTCTAAAAAAGCCTCTTGAAGTTCATGAGAATCATCCTAAATCAACACGTAATTTGAAGGTAAATAAATACATGCACTCCTGCACAATGCTCTGATGCCCAGACAGACATTATCTATATTATAAAAAAAAACCCTCTGCTCTGAATTAATGCCATTGTGCAAAATTCTTTCCTCAGCCTTTGGTTTCCTTCGGTAGGACAGAAATAATAAAAGGATTTTGAGGGATCAGAACTTCCCATTCCATACGTCCTGTTTGTGGCTACCTTCATGTCCTAAAGAGCTACCCTGCAGTATCTGGGAATCTCTGGGACAATGTTCAATGTATCCTAAAGTCGAAATGGGGAAACAGAGAAGTTAGAGGCTCCTCTTTGTGTGGGCACCAGAACATCCTCAAAGTCAAGTAAGCACCAGAAGAATAATACAAATTCTTTCTCATTTTAAGCCACTTCACAGGATTCTTGCTAAGGATAAAAGGTATATGTGTGAGAGGGCAAAATCCGTATTTCCTACCCTGAACAGTTCAAATAAATGGCAGAAAGGCCACCTCAACAAAAATATGTCTTGTGTAAAATATGATACGGAGACACTTATGAAGTTTTTAAGGCTTTGTACGGTTTTTATATTTTTATATTGTTTGCTAGTGTTTTAATAATATTTTATTATTGTCTTAATTTGTTGTAATTGTTCTGGCATCAAATTGTTCCTGATCGTTAACCGCTCCGAGTCGCCCCTGGGCTGAGAGGGGCGGTATATAAATGTAGCAAATAATAAATAAATATTCTTCAACACATTTAACCCACCATTGTGTGACTTTCCATGGTACCATGCAATCACAGGTTAAAAAAGAGATCAGTTCCGTAACATCTTCTGTGGCAATTTATCCGACACCATCAGTCATACTGTTTTTTTTAGGACACAGAAAACAAAACACATATTACCTATATGCAAGGGGTCAAGCAATATCAAGATAGTTTGGGACACATTTTCTCGAGAAGCTTGTTCAATCTGCTCCAGAAAACCCAGCACAAGTTCTTTTGGACTGCAAAGCTGCAATAAAGCGGGGGGTGTCAAAGTGACTAGTGTTGCTTGTTTTTATAGTCGATCGCACATTTATAATGACAAGCATATACAGTATATTTTATATAATAATTACTGATATTTTTTAATCTGCTGCTTGCCTAATTAGGGTTACTATTTTATTCATTTAAGATATTTTTATCCGATTCCACCAAAACAAATAAACAAGTCTCAATGGTTATACTAGCTTTTGGATAGCACCCAAAACTCCAACAGCAGAGCTTGATTTGCATTTCATGAAAATATGAAAACTTCGCTAGTGAAAAAACATACATGATTTGACTACTTAAATAAGTGACAACATTCATATGGCTGTGACATTTTAGAATAGCAAAGATGAAGTTTTCAAAATCCTGTTGGCCCACTGCCAAACTTTTTGACTCTCTCAAAAACACACATTCACAACTAAATATCCTGCACTGTACTTGGAAACAGTCACGAAGTACCAACTCTGATTTTAAAGTCTTATTTCTACCCATGGGAGATGTTCAGGGTAAGACTTGTTGGGCGAGTGGGCTTATTAACAAAAGACCCTCCTCATAAATGTATCAAAGAGTAACTTATTAGCAACAGCGTGACCCAGCACCAGTAGCCAAAAGTGATAAAAAGAACAAAAACACACAGACCAATGTTATATTTTCCATAGGAGGCTTTTCTTTATAGTCAAACATAATATGGTTGCACTATTTACAAAAAGAAGGTTTCCAGGACACAAACAAAGTTCTTTATACTTCCTTCTTTGCTTTCACACTGGGCTTCTTTCTCATGCTGATAAACAGCTTCGCTCTCACAGAGCCTCCTCTCACAACAAACTTACATTGGAGTTTCACACAGTAGCTTTTACACACAGAAGTCTTCATACTGAAGCTGCCTTCAACATGGGGCTTTTCTCATTGAAGCTTCTCTCACCAGGCCTACTCACAGTGAGGCCTTTCTCCCACTGAAGCCTTCTCACACTGAGTGCTTTCTTCCACTGAGGTGAACTAGCACTGTGGCCTTCTCACACCGAGGCCCTTCTCCCACAGACCTCTCACAGACTGAGGGCTACCTCAGACTGAGGCCTTTCTCCCACAGAGGCCTCTCACAGACTGAGGGCTACCTCACACTGAGGTCCTTCTCCCACAGAGACCTCTCACAGTCTGAGGGCTGCCTCGGACTGAGGCCTTTCTCCCACAGAGGCCCTCACAGACTGAGGTCCTTCTCCCACAGAGGCCTCTCACAGACTGAGGGCTACCTCACATTGAGGCCCTTCTCCCACAGAGACCTCTCACAGTCTGAGGGCTACCTCGGACTGAGGCCTTTCTCCCACAGAGGCCTCTCACAGACTGAGGGCTACCTCACATTGAGGCCCTTCTCCCACAGAGACCTCTCACAGTCTGAGGGCTACCTCGGACTGAGGCCTTTCTCCCACAGAGGCCTCTCACAGACTGAAGGCTACCTCAGACTGAGGCCCTTCTCCCACCGAGACCTCTCACAGACTGAGGGCTACCTCACACTGAGGCCTTTCTCCCACAGAAACCTCTCACAGACTGAGGGCTACCTCAGACTGAGGCCCTTCTCCCACAGAGGCCTCTCACAGACTGAGGCCTTTCTCCTACAGAGACCTTTCACAGACTGAGGGCTACCTTAGACTGTAGCCTTTCTCCCAGAGGCCTCTCACAGACTGAGGCCCTTCTGCCACAGAAGCCTCTCACAGACTGAGGGCTACCTCAGACTGAGGCCTTTCTCCCACAGAGACCTCTCACAGACTGAAGGCTACCTCACACTGAGGTTTTTCTCCCACAGAGGCCTCTCACAGACTGAGGACTACCTCACACTGAGGCCCTTCTCCCACAGAGACCTCTCACAGACTGAGGGCTACCTCACACTGAGGCCTTTCTCCCACAGAGGCCTCTCACAGACTGAGGCCTACCTCACACTGAGGCCTTTCTCCCACAGAGGCCTCTCACAGACTGAGTGCTACTAAGCTACAGGCACACCTGCTTATACTGAGCTGCAGCTTTTGCTGAGTCATTGTATCTATTTAACCCTTTCAGTGCTTGACTCACCTTTATGTAATAAAAATATCAGGTTAATTTTTAATATTTCTGAGAAGGCTTTCATAATTTTTTGAGGGATGGGGATGGGTTACAAACTTGCAAAAAGTCTCCAAGAAAATCTCTTTGTTCAAGAATTTTATAATGCAAGAGCTACCCAACACAATATGCAATATAACAAAACGTTAAACTCATGTTTCAGCTTGCAACTGATTTATGTCTATAACAACAATAACTTTATTACGGTCACTGACCAGCACAAAACGGGCACAAGCTCCCTGGGAGGGGACGGACAACCTTCCCAGTAAAGCAGTTATTTAAAATTAGATTAGAAAACAGATGTATGTATGTATGCTTCATAATATAAAAAGTTCCACAATGAAAAATGAGGGTCAACATTAAACCTCTCTGTTCAATACGAGACATCAGTTTATGACATATAGGGGATGTGATGAAGCATAATCATGCCACAATATGAAGTGATAGCCAAAAATGCTACCTACACAGTATTGAAGTTTAAATGTGTAATGGATTCAAATCCAGTCCACCCAGTCCCTTATCTGTAACTTTACCAGAATTCCTCTTGAAGGACAACCACTATTTCTATCCTCAAGGAACTGCAAAATTTTGTTGGCAAAAATCCCAATAATGTTTAACTTTCATATAATGATCAAAGGGGACAATGAAAAAGTAAATACAAGAAGGGCCCTAAAATATCTAAGAGGACAGACCCGGGGACATACCTGTATCAACCTTTCTAGCATTGTCAGGCATTGTTTTCTCTCAATTTCATCTTGCTTGTGCTTTAGTATGCATCTGATCAAAGGTCCAATCAGATTCCAGCCCATGCTTTTAACAATTACCTATAGGAAGAAAAATATATTTTTAAAATGCCAGTTTTTTGAGATACTAAAACTATCCAGGCATTAAAGTTATATGCAATAAAACAGCATCGAAGTCTACATTCAAAATGTCCCAATACTAATGCCTAGAGATATATGTTAAAATATACCCAAAGCACCAAAGCTACTGTTATAGAAATCAAACATATAACTGGCCTAATAGATAATAAGTCTGCATTACATCAGATTAGATATACGTGTGTATGTGTGTCACATAACAGTATGCTCCCTTATACAGTAGGCCCACTTATTACATGAGCTCATTAAATGTGTTTTGTTATATGCAAACTACTCTAAACAATATAGAATTGTGCAGAAATACCTAGCGTTGCCTAGAGAAGTGTTCTTCCTGGGACTCCAGCATGGCTCTATGGCCAAACTCCACCAGAAGTTGATCAGACTTCTGATAAGAGTCCTAGACAAAATGCTTCTCTAGTATCACAAGGTCCTTCTGGATGATTCTTTGGTATGCTTTGGCCAGAAACCCAAGACATGGTTTATTTCTTGTAATAACCGGATAATATGCAAAAAAAAATTACCCCAAAAAACCCAAAATCACACACACACACACACTATACAAAGGGTTCTAGAATGGAGCCTTCACCTAATATATGGACTTACTACAAATAAAATATCAATTCTCATGGAAAAGCGGTACTACACTGAAATTACAGGCTCAAGAAGTATTTGAAGTGAAAAAATGAATATAATATGAGTAGCATTCAATTGCCCTCCGCTTGCAA
The DNA here is from genome assembly GCA_030556195.1 of Anolis apletophallus. NCBI lineage: Eukaryota > Metazoa > Chordata > Lepidosauria > Squamata > Anolidae > Anolis > Anolis apletophallus. Next base: position 12,569 of record JARBWK010002222.1, read on the forward strand.
TCTGAAGAGATACTTCAGTAGGGATTACGTTTCCAACTTCAATAGCCAGTGCACTTCTAAACTAACACTATTTAACATTCGGGCTCCAACTGCAGGTGGGAATCATGCTCTACATGTTGTTGGACTGCAACTCTTGGCACTCCTCCTTGTTGGGTATGTTGGCTAGGGTTGTTGGGGTTCTTTGAGTGTGCTTTTCCTGCATGGAAGGGGGTTGGGCTAGATGGCCCATGTGGTCTCTTCCAATTCTACTATTCTCACACATAGGAACAACTACAATATCATGGAATATTCTAAACGCTTTTGGGTTCTTGGGAACTCTTCAGAATGGCTGGTGGTGCAAAGGGTGAAAACTTATATAAAAACTAGCTGTCCCGTGCCACGTGTTGCTGTGGCCCAGTCTGTATATATGTGTATGTGTGTGTGTATATATGTGTGTGTATGTGTATATATGTGTGTGTATGTGTGTGTATGTATATATATGTGTGTGTGTATATATGTGTGTATATGTGTTTGTAGGTGTATATGTATGTGTGTATATATGTGTGTATGTATATATATGTGTATGTGTGTATAAATGTGTATGTGTGTATAAATGTGTATGTGTGTATATATGTGTGTGTGTATGTGTATATGTGTGTGTATATATGTATGTGTGTATATGTGTATGTATGTGTGTATATATATGTGTGTATGTGTATGTATATATGTGTGTATGTGTATATATGTGTGTGTATATATGTATGTGTGTATATGTGTATGTGTGTGTGGTTTTGTGCATGCGTTGCAATGTGTTTTTATTTTTATTTTTTGGCTTTTAAAGTGTCTTCCACTGTGTTTTTATGGATGATGGTCACTCGTTGGCCTGATCGGTGTCTTGTGTCCAAATATATATATATATATACACACATACACACTATATAGTATGTACACACACACCCCTCTGAAAAGACTAAATAGAAACCAGGATAGTAGAACCCAGCCTCCTCCCAAAGGCTGGTATTTGACACGACTCCTTCGAAACCCAACACCATCACCCTCTTCCTGCTTCCCTCACCCCAGAGCCCTTTGCATTTCTCCCTGGTAGTCACTGGGCACATGACGCCTTTTCCTGCTCCTTCTTCGCATGCGCCCAGGGACTCAGCCTTTTCCTACGCATGCGCCCAGGGACTCAGCCTTTTCCTCAGCGTTCTGTTGCATCACGGGGCTTGTAGTTCTTTCTTGGGAGCCTCTCTCCACACTGCCCCCAAGCGTGGGAAAGGCAAAGAAATACAATCCCCACAGTGCTTCGCGGCGGAAGGTCCCGCGCCCAACAGGAGACATAGTTCTTCATTGAAAGAAGGTTGGCTTTGGTGAGATTTGTCATAGGGGAGGAGAGGAGGAGGGGACTGGGAACTGTTGGTAACAGGCTGCGTCTCAGGGCACCCGCCGCCGCCTCTGCTGGATCGCCGCCGGTCCTGAGCATGGCGACAGGGAGGAGGAGGCGGAAGGAGGAGGTGGAAGAAGAGGGTTTGAGGAGGAGGAGGGAGACGCCTCCTCCCCCCTGTCCGGCCCCCTCCCTCCCCTCCGCCGGCTTTCCCCTGCCTGTGCTGGCAAGGGCTCCGCTTCTTCCTCCTCTTCGTCCTGGGCTGCTCCTGGGCGATCGGGCCGCTGCGCTCTGGCTGCCATGCATGCGCGAACGTTCTATGCGCGTGCTGGCAGCGGAGAAGGCGGGATGAGAGTTCGGTTGGGCAATTTTGGGGGGGTTGTGTTTGGGGGTGTTGGGAGGTATGTATGGCCGTTTTTTTGGGCCCTATAGGTACCTCGGGGTATGTTGTTGTAGGCTCCGGAGTTGTGTGTTTCTGCGATGTATAGTTTCTTTGTCTATGTCAATGCACTGACCTTAACTTTTTATATATATAGATATATTAAAAGGCAGATTGTTATTTAGGTGTCTTTTGTTCTGTAGTTAACACTAGCCTTTTATGTTTTCAGGGTATTGTTTCATTATCTGGGTGGAGGCCACTAGTGGGCACTAAAGAGAGGATAGTCCATTTTGTGGAGGTGGAAGGTGGGTTGAAGGAGTAAAACCATTTCCCGCTGCTTTCCTGTTATTCCCCCCACTCATGTCCCCATCGTGGAAACAACCCTCGTTTATGAAATGGGAAGTGGAGGTGGAATAACCAGCAAAAACAGAGGAAATGGCTGTCTTCCTTCAACCCCCCCCCCCCCCCCAATTAAATGGGCAATCCTCTTTCTAGTGCCTCCTGGTGGTCTTAGCCCGGATAATGAAACAGCACCATTTTCAGTAATAAGGACCAGCTATTTTCTCTTCTAAGAGTCCTAAATGCCCATCTGGAATCCATCTAAGTGAAATGAACTCAATATCTGCATTTTTGTTCCAAAACCCATAGATGAAGCATAGTGTTTAGAGTGATTGATTCAAACTTAGCTATATGCGCTCTTACCTTAGAGACATGTGCCTATCTGAGATAAAATATATATATTTGTTTACTTCCAGAAAAAAAACTTAACATTACTAATCTAAGAGAAAATCTCATAAAATTTAATGGAGATTTTTCCATCCCTTCCTTCCATCCACCTGGCTTAACACAAACTTCTAGAAAACTCCAAAGCTTGCAATTTTGTCAAACTGTGGCTGATATTAATATAAACCCAGGATGGTTTTTTTTACAGCTAAATGTCTTACAGTTATTGGATATTTTGATTACAAAAATACATAAGGAAAAAGAAGAAGTTAAAAAAGAGACACAGAGAATATAGCATATGACTTGGGCTAGATGTAAACATATATAAATTCATCGTATTTGTAAAGAACTCATTTAAATAAACGTATAAAATACACTTCCATAGTAGATAAAAGATCTAATCACTGGACAATAAATGGAGAAGGATCATCTTTTCAGTCTTGAAGTACAAGTCTTTGGAAATGTGTAAGGTGGATGGGTTCAATCCAGATCTGGAAAAAAAAATCCCTTCTACTATCTTTTCTGGCAAAATGCATTTAAACAGAAGTCCTTTGAATATAGCCAGGCTCAAATATTAACAGAATTGCTAATTATATTTTAATAGTCAGGTTTAATCAAGGATCAGCTTGGTAAGCATCAATTTACATACGAGTATTTGTGTCACTATATAAAAATGCATAACATATCATGGGTTTACAGTACGTGTATT
>JARBWK010002223.1:0-15739 GCA_030556195.1 Anolis apletophallus
TTTGCTCTATTTCTTTGCAGTTGAATATACTGGGACTATGACCTTTGGTCTAGATAAGACTCTGGGGTATGATGTAATACCCAGGAACTCTGGGTAATGCAAAGACTCACTGGGATTGCTGAGTCAGGATGCAACCTTCTCCAGGCATTGCATGGGGAGGGATTAGTATATATGATTGTGGTGATGGGAAGCGGGTGCTTCAGCTTTATAGGTTTTGTGTCTTCAATAAACTACCACTGGAAGAAGCAGCAGTTCTGTAGCGTCTTTACTGGAAAGCATTGAAGTTCCTGACAGGGGGTACCCAGAAGAAGTAATTCAACAGGCTCAACGAAGGGCGGACTCGATCCCTCGGAGGACATTGTTACAAAAAAGCAACAGACCACCTCTAGACCGTTTGGTTTGGCCCCTAGTACTTACTCCCTATTCCAGGAAGTTTAAAAGCATTATTCATAGGTATTGGCCCATAGTCCAAGGAATCCCGGGTTTAGCTAAACCCCCTCTGATTGCTAACAAAAGAAGTCACAACATCAAAGACATTATTGTGCATTCGGGGAGCCGAGAAAGGAAACCCAAGAGCAGCCTAACCCCCAAAACCCACGCATGCGGAAGATGCCAGCAATGCCCATAGGTTTACACAGGGAAAGAGATCTATATTAAAGGGATATCCCGCACCATCAAATTCAAGGAGGTCTTCAGCTGCAAAAGCCAAAGATGCGTCTATGGGTTGGTCTTCCCTTGTGGGCGGGTCTACGTGGGAATGACGAGCAGAATGATGGGCGTTAGAGTGGGAGAGCACAGGTCTAAAATTAGGAATTTTGCGGAAGATTCACCCCTCTATGCCCATTTTAAATCTCATAACCATGGCCCGACTGATTTAAAAATTCTTTGATTGGAAAATGTACAAGTACCTCCACATGGAAATGTGGAGGCACATTTACACAGGGCCGAGAAACGCTGGATAATTTTCCTACGCAGCGAAATCCCCTCCGGGCTAAACGAGGGGTTAACTGTCTCTGATTTGCTCCATTAAACTCAGGTTGACTTGATTGAGTATTGGCAACCCCGCCTGTTGCTAGGAGGGATATAATCCTTACTAAGAGTAGCATTACTTGCTTTAGCCACAAGCCCGTCGGTCGCATCGGGATTGGTCCACACGTTATAGGTATGCCCTTGCCTCCTGTATGAACTAAATGCAGATTTAATGTGATGTTATGATATGATTGTTCTTCTGATTTGCCACTGTACAGGATCATTTAGATCCATTCCTCTTGTTAAAGTAATTGAGTTGCCTTCGGGACCCCTCGTTGGTCCTCCCATTTGGGAACTTAATGTGATTTGTTGATATTATGTTACAGAAATACTCTACGTCGTATGGGCACCTCCTTATGGAAACTATGATTTGGTGATTACACAAAGCCTTGAAAAAGACTGACTTCTGGTCGTGAAGGTCGAAACGAGTGATGGGAATTCTCTACTGATTTGCCTCGTCGGCTGTGTACACCCGCTTATTGCATTCACCACCCCCCCCAACCCCCCTTATTGCGAACTTTTGCCAAATTGGGAACCTCTGAGGAGCTGGGGAGTCTACATTTATGTTTCCTGAAAGTGTTATTGGATTTTGTATGGACTAACCACGGAATTGCCTGCACCTGTATATCGCATGGTATGAGACTGTGTATTACCCGCACGTGGATTATAAAAGACTTTTGGATTTATGGACATTTGAATGGACTCTATAATTTCCGGATACGGTAATCCCATTGGGGACATTATTGTTTTGATTGTTTTGATTGTGCATATTTGGACTGTAGGTCCTTGGTTCTTACTCTAGTGTTGTAGGCACTCCCCTGTTTTCGTTTACTCTTCCATCCTCAGCACCAGCTGGGTGTCATCATCGTACTGATGACACTCCAAACCAAAACTACGCACCAGCTGGGCAAGTGGACGCATATAGATGTTAAATAATAGAGGAGAGAGGATAGTGAGTGTAGGTTTCCTAGGATTGTTTCCTGTGTGTGGAGGTGATCGGTTGGCACTTGGTAGTTGTAGGTAGAATATAGTTGTGTCGTTTTAGTGTTGTATAGCACAAAACCTTGCTTGTTTGTATTATTACTGCCATTTTATTATGATCTTTGTACAAAATTCTACAAAAATTACAAATGAAATATTTCAAACCTACAATTTGATTGCTTTTCTTTCTCCTGGAAAAATCTTTTGCGAACACTGGAAGCAAGATCGCATCTTAAGCTCTGCAGCCACAAAAAAAAAATCCGATCTCCAGAGTCAGCCTCCAGTGAAGCAGTAAACCACAACTACATTCCTCTCAAGGGTGACACACACAAAAGGAAGGAGAGAAACAGTCGTCCGCACACACACCCTGACCCCTGGTTGCTGTGGAAACTGTCTCCTGATGTCATTCCCCTTTTTGCAACGTGTCAAACTGTGGGCACAAGAGTTTAAGAGTGCGTGGCAGGCATTTAGCAGGAAATGATGCATCTGATCAAACAGACAAGAGGGAATTCCGATCATGACTTAACGATACAGACAGAGATATATGGTTGGCTCTCCATATCCACAGGTTCGGCATCCACAGATTTATTTATTTATTTATTTATTTATTTATTTATTTATTTATTTATTGACTCCATTTATATACCGCTTTTCTCAGCCCTCGGACGACTCAAAGCGGTTTATAGTAGCAAAAATTCAATGCTAAACATCATAAATCAATTAAAACAAATTAAAACAATCGCATAAATTTACAATCATTACAAAGCCAATAAAACATAACTCATTAGCGTCTCTTAGTTAAAATCAAGATCCAATCTCATCATCTAGTCGTTCCATGTTCCTATATTTGTTACACTGCCTTTTCGAACGCCTGCTTGAACAACCAGGTCTTAACTTTACTACGAAATGCTAACAAAGAAGGAGCCAATCTAATGTCTCTAGGAAGGGTGTTCCATAGCTGGGGGGCCACCACTGAGAAGGCCCTGTCTCTCGTCTCCGCCAAACGTATCTGTGATGCAGGCAGGATCGAGAGCAGGGCCTCCCCAGACTATCTTAACGTCCTATATGTTCATAGGAGGACATGCGTTCGGACAGGTAAGTTGGGCCAGAACCGTTTAGGGCTTTATAGGCTAAAGCCAGCACTTTGAATTGTGCCCGGTAGCAAACTGGCAGATCCCATCAAGCACAGCTTGAAAATAGAATAATATTTATTTTATTTATTTATTCAAATTTATTCGTCGCCATTCCCAGTTGGCTCGAGGTGACTTACAGGATAAAGCAAGAATTAAAACAAACATATTAAAACCATGTCACAGGATTAAAAGCGATAGCAATAAAATACACATAGCATCAAGAGAAGCCAAACAGTTTAAGACCCAAAGGCCTGCTGGAACAGTAGGGTCTTGCAGACCTTCCGAAAAGCTAACAGACTCTGAAGGGCACGGACTTCGGAGGGCAGCGCATTCCAGAGGATTGGAGCTATGATTGAGAAAACCCTTCTCCTTGTTGCGGTCAGATGGTAAGCCCTGGAACTTGGGACCACAAGGAGATTTTGCGTCTCTGAGCGTAGGGATCTGGTGGGACAGTATGGGATAAGGCGGTCCCCAGACCATTCAAGGCAGGGGTGCTCAGTATGGTGATCGGGATCACCAGGGTGATCTTCAGGCCTCATCCTGGTGATCTTCAGACCCCTGACCAGGTTTTTTGCTGTTGGTCCTCTTCACATGCCCCTGCACACCGCAAAGAAGTCCTCCGTCGTTGCTCCTCCCCACTCCTGCTCGCGCGCCGCTCCAAAAGCTCCAGAGTCCAAGAGGCAGAATGGGCCCCCTCTTTTGGATTGCTCCTCCTCCCGCCATCGTTCTCCAGCCACACAGAGTCGTAGGAGACCAAAGGGGCGGGCCTGGATGACCCGATGCATGGCTGGCCGCGGCGCATGCAGAAGCGCCCATTCTGCCTCTCGGACTTCTCGTGAGCTCCTGGAGGTGGCACGCATGCTGGCGGAGTGGAAATAGGAGCAACGACGGAGGAGGAGAAGGACACTTTGGGGTAATTTCCTTACCGCATCTCAAAGGTCGGTCTTTTTTACTTTGGGGTGGGTGCTTGATTGTTCTGTGGCATGTCTCTTTGTTTATTTTTAATGTTTAAAAATGGCCTTTTAGCTCCAACGCCTCTCTGCTTGCTTTGTTCCTTGAGAAATATATATTGGGGAATATGGAAATGTGGGAGAAATTGGGTGGTTGGATGTATTTTTGCATGCCCCTTTGTTTACCTTGCTGAGTATTAAATGGCCTTGCAGTTCAAAGGCTTCCCTTCTTACTTTCTGGCTGATAATATGTGTGGTAATATGACAGTGTGGGAGAAATGGGGTGGTTGGATGTATTTATGCATGTCCCGTTGTTTACCTTGCTGCGTATTAAATGGCCTTGCAGTTCAACAGCCTCTCTTCTTACTTTCTGGCTGATAATATGTGTGGTAATATGGCAGTGTGGGAGAAATGGGGTAGTTGGATGTATTTTATGCTCTGTTTTATATTGTTGTTATTAAATTGAAATGTTGATGTTTTATAACTTCATTTTATGTAAACTGCCCCGAGCCTGCTGGAGGAGCGGTACATAAAAATGAATTATTAAATATAAATAAATAAATAAGAAAATAGTTATATGTTTTACATTTCTGTGTAGGTGATCTTTGGGACTTGGTTTTTTAATCAGTAGCTCCCATGCTGAAAAAGTGTGAGCACCCCTGATTCAAGGCCTTGAAGGTCAAAACCAGCACTTTGAAGGTAATCCAGCATTCCACAGGGAGCCAGTGCAGTTCACGCAGGATGGGTGTGATATGGCAGCTCGTCGGGACACCTGCAAGCAACTGAGCTGCACCGTTCTGCACCAGTTTAAGTCCAATGTAAAGAGGAAGTCCAATGTAAAGAGCATTACAGTAGTCTAGCCTTGAAATGGCCGTAGCTTGGACCACTGAGGCTAGATCGTGTCGGGACAGATAGGGGGCCAGCTTCCTCGCCTGGCGTAGATGAAAAAACGCCACTCTGCTGACGGTGGAGATGTGAGTCTCCATCGACAGCTGAGGGTCAAAAGTAACATCAAGGCTCTTTACTGACAATGATGGACATAACGTCACGCTGTCCAGGGTCAGAAGCTGAACCTCTCTACCGCCCAGACGGCCAAGCCACAGGATCTCCGTCTTAGCCGGAGAACTCCAGAGCTTGAAGACATCACAAGGACTTTCCAGTCCTCAGCCATGGAGGAACACACAATCAAAGCACTCCCGACAGATGACCATCCAGCTTCTGTACAAAGCTGTCCAGAGAAGGAGATTCCACCAAACTCCCAGGCAGCGTATTCCTCTGACAAATAGCTCCCTGTGTTAAGAGTTTTTCCTTAATATTTAGGTGGAATTTATTTTCCTGCAGTGGGAGTCCATTGCTGCAGAAAGCAGCAAAAAGTAAGTTGGCCCCCTCTTCAATGTGACATTCTTTCCCAATCCTTAACACGGCTCTCATGTCCCTTTCTCTCGGTCTTCTCTTCTCCAAGCTAAATATCCCCAGCTCCCTAAGCTGCTTCCAGAACTTTGACCCTTTTGGTCACCCTTCTCTGGACACCTTCTAGCATGTCCATCTCCTTCTTGAATTGCCCAGAACTGAACACAAAGGAGAATGGGGTTGAACTATGCCTACCCTAGATCTAGACCAGTGGTTCCCAAACTTTTAGCCTCCAAGTGCTTTGGACTTCAGCTCCCACAGTTCCTAACAGCTGGTAAATTGGCTAGGATTTCTGGGAGTTGAAGTCCAAAACATCCAGAAGGCCAAAGATTGGGAACCACTGACCTAGACGCTAGACTCCTATTAGGAAGGAAAGTCCAGCTCTTGTTTGAGTTGTTCGCCATTGTATTTAAGGGATGCCATTGTATGTAATGGGAATTGAGCATCCACAGATTTTGGTATCCATAAAGGGTCATGGAACCCAACCCCATTGGATACCAAGGACCCTCCACACTCCCTCAAGAAGCTACAGGCAAACTTGTTGACATGTCCATGATTCTTATCAGTCCTATAGGTTTAGAGTACCTCGATATTACTTTCACCATCTTGGGCCCCTTCTACACTTCCATATGAAATCCGGATTTTCTGCTTTGAACTGGATTATATGGCTGTGTAGACACATATAATCCAGTTCAAATCTGATAATCTGGATTATCTACTTTGATAATCTGGATTATATGGCAGTTTAGATCCAATAACTATTCAGAGATGATTTCGCCAGCTCCTTTCTCTGAAATATAGCCCAGGGTACCTGGTATTTAGAAGCCCCCGGTGGTGCAGCAGTTAAAACTGCTGAGCTGCTGAACTTAGAATCATAGAATCATAGAGTTCGAAGAGACCTCATGGGCCATCCAGTCCAACCCCCTGCCAAGAAGCAGGAAAATCCATTCAAAGCACCCCTGACAGATGGCCATCCAGCCTCTGTTTAAAAGCCTCCAAAGAAGGAGCCTCCATCACACTCCAACCAAAAGGTCAGCGGTTCAAATCCGGGGGGTAGGATGAGCTCCTGCTGTAAGCCCCAGCTCCAGGTAACCTAGCAATTTGAAAACATGCAAATCTAAGTAGATCAATAGGTACGGCTTCTGTGGAAAGATAATGGTGCTCCATGAAGTCATGCTGGCCACATGACCTTGGAGGTGTCTACAGACAATGCCAGCTCTTCGTCTTAGAAATGGAGATGAGCATCACCCCCCAGAGTCGGACACAGCTAGACTTAATGTCAATGGGAAACCTTTACCTGGTATTCATTGGTAGTCGTCCATCCAAGTACGAACCAGGGCTGACCCAGCTTAGCCTCCACACTCTATACCAAAAAGAGGACAATTCAGTTTATTCTGTGTGTCAAAGGACTGGCTGAAAGATACCAGCCTTTTTTCACAGAGAGTTGGAGACTTTATCACATGCCAACCTTAAAAATTGTGGCATAGACGCTGAGAATTGGGAAGCCCTGGCCCTTGAGCACTCTAACTGGAGGTCAGCTGTAACCGGCAGTGCTGTGGAATTTGAAGAGGCATGAGTGGAGGGTGAAAAGGAGAAATGTGCCAAGAGGAAGGCGTGCGAAGCCAACCCTCACTGGGACCGCCTTCCACCTGGAAACCGGTGTAGTCACTGCGGGAGAACATGTGGATCAGGAATAGGGATGCACGGCCATCTATGAGCCGACGGCCAAGGCATTACACTTGGAGGACCATCATCCTCGGACGACGAGGGATTGCCTAAGTAAGTAAATAAGTCATCACATGATAGGTTTGTGGCACAATTGTGTCGGCTTACTGCTGTGTTTGATCTTTCCTTATCAGACGTCATGATAAGGAAAGCTCAAATACGGTCTTTTCCTTATCGCTCTCCCATTGTTGCAGGGCACTCCCACTGTTATTGACTTCCCAAGATGAGACCTTTGCGGCAGAATTGTGGAAGTTTGGCAAGATTAAAAGGCATTGAAATGTTTCTCCCTCAAAAACAGGCGATTTGAAACCTTTCTGATTCAGGGGAGAGCATTTCCCCTTTAGAAAGTCCCCACCCCAATCCACGTGTTACTGGAGGTCAAATAAGCACAGCAATCTTGCCACTTCCCTTTCCATTTCATTTGGGGTTTTTTTTTCTTCTGTTTTGGAGACAGCTGAAGACAAAGCTGAGCCTAGCACAATCTTGCTTCCCTTGCGGCATTTCAGCAGCTGTGGGGAAGCAAGCCAAATCCTCCATCAGCCTTAAAAGGGAGAGCATCTACCTTTGCTCCAGTCATCGGTCAAGTCAAGACAGTCACAAGCCTTGCTTCCGCTGGTTGCCGGTGAAAAAGACACTGACCTCTTTCCACTCCGCTTTTGACACACATTAGCAGGAATTACCCTGTTTTTACTGCTTAAGTAGAGAGCTTACAAGGCATAGACCAGTGTTTTTCAACCTTTTTTGAGCCGCGGCACATTTTTTACATTTACAAAATCCTGGGGCACACCACCAACCAAAATGACACTCTAACACAGTAATACATATAGTTAGCTAGCTGTACCCGGCACGCGTTGCTGTGCCCTATTTTGGAGATGCGAGGAAGTCTGAGTATGTAAGGGTTGGAGTTGTTCTTAGTTATGGTGTTGTTGGGGTCATGGCTGTGTTGTTGTGGGTTGTTTTGGTGGGTGGGATGTTGGAGTCCTGGGGAGTTGTTGTGGTGTGGTGTTGCTGGCGTTCTGCATAGCTTGTGGATATACAATGTTTTTTGTCTTTCCGTCTGCTGTGTTGATGTAGAGGTTGATGCGTGTGTGGGTGGGGTACTTTGGAAGTGAGTGGAGGTACTTGAAATCCCATTATCCATGGTGTGTCCTCCTCTAATCTGCAGTCGGATGGAGTGTGGGTCATGGGGTACATTATTTGCCAAGTTTAATAATAATAATAATAATAATAATAATAATACTTTAATATTTGTGAGTCGCCCTCCACCCGTGGTGCTCCGGGCGACTTACATCATTTAAAAACCCTAAAACAACAATATACAGCAATTTAAAACAGATACATGTCTGAGGAAAGGCTCAGACATTCAGAGGTACCGATCAGGCCCCAAACGCTAGGCGGAAGAGCCAGGTCTTTAAGTCTGACCGGAATCTAGTTAGGGACAGAGTGGCTCTGAGGGCAGGTGGCAGTGAGTTCCAGATCCTGGGGCCGCCACGGAAAAGGCTCTCCGCTGGGTTTCCATCAGCCGAGCCTCTCGCACCCCAGGGATGGTCATGCGATCGCCATTTATGGCACGTGTTGGCCTCACGCTGCGTTGGACCGCCAGCCGGTCACTCAGGTAGGCTGGCCCGATGTTGTGCCGAGCTTTAAAGGTGAGCACCAGAAGTTTGTGGAGCACTCTGAACTCTAGGGGCAGCCAGTGGAGATCTTTAAAAATAGGAGAAATGTGGTCCCTCTCTGATGACCCAGAGATGAGTCACGCCGCTGCGTTGTGGATTAGTTTCAGCCTCTTGGTTGTAGAGAGGGGAGGCCCACATATAGGGCGTTGCAGTAATCAAGACGCGAGACAACGGTGGCATGTACCACGGTTCTCAGCGCCTCAGATGGTAGGTAGGGGGCCAGCCGTCGGGCCCACGGAGATGGAAAAAGGCGCCTTTTGCTGCCGCCTGGATCTGGGCCTCCATCGTTAGTTTTTCGTCCAGGATCACTCCCAGGCTTTTCACTGCCGGAGCCGGGGATAAGGGCTCGCCCTCAAAGGGTGGCAGTGATGGGTGAGGGGCGGGCCAGGCCAGAGGATCTCCGTTTGGCCGGGTTGATTTTGAGTCTATGAGCTCTGGAGCCAGCTCGTCACCGCTCCCAATCCTTGGCTGAAACTGTCTGGCACCGACGATGACCCTGGGTCAAGCTTCAGGAGCAGCTGTGTATCGTCCCGCATATTGGTAGCAGGAGAACCCATAGCTCCTGGCAATGCTAGCCAGAGGCTGGACGTAGATGTTGAAGAGGGTGGGGGATAGGATGGCGCCCTGGGGGACTCCGCATTCCAATCGCTTTTCCTAGAGACTTGACCTTGCCATTCGACCCGCTGCAGCGGCCTCGCAGGAACGATTCCAGCCAGGTCAGAGCCTTGTCTTGATCCCAGAGGCAGCCAGGCGATCGAGGAGCAAGTCGTGATCAACGGTGTCAAAAGCCGCGGTTAGGTCCAGAAGGACTAGGACTGCCGAGCCTCCTGGTCCAGTTGACGGCGGATGTCGTCTTCAGATCGCTACGAGGACGGATTCCACTGCGTGACTGCGCGGAAACCGACTGGGACGGGGTCTAGGCCCCGGAACGATCTAGGTAGTCCCGCACTGGCTTTCTACCGCCGCTCTAAGAGCTTACCCAGAAAGGGTAGGTTGGCGACCGGGCGGTAGCTTGCTGGGTCATCGGGGTCAAGGTTCGTCTTTTTCAAGAGGGGCTGACTCTGGCCTCTTTCAGAGAGTTCGGAAAGGTGCCTGTCTCTAGGGAGAGATTCACCAGGTCCCTCAGAGCACCCGACATGAAGTCAATACTGGACTTAATTAGGTGATGGGCAAGGGTCCGTTGGGCAGGTCGTCGCTCTTGCCCCGGTCACCAGCCTTCTCACCTCCTCCTTTGTTAGTGGGCTGAATTCTGAGAGACGGTGTTCATCTGTCCGGTGGGATGCTGAGATTCCGTGTCCCCCACCTCGTGAAGCAGCGGCAGGTCGTCAAGTGCCGCGATTTTTTCCGAGGAAGTACTCCTGGAGGTCATCTGCAGTTATCGCCGAGTTGTTGGATTCACTCTGTGGGACGTGAGGAGACTCGGACTACCTTAAAGATCTGTGCCGTATGGGAACCCGCGGCTGAGATCTGGGCCGCGTTATAGGATCTTTTGGCCTTTTTGATCTCATGTTCGTATAGCCTATGTTGTTCTCTGTAGGCTGCTCTGGTTTCTTCACTAGGCTTTCGTCGCCAGGTGCTCTCAAGTTGCTTCCTCCGGTGTTTTATCTGCTTTAGGTGCGTTGTAAACCATGGAGAGCGGGTTTTCCTGGGGCGGAGGGCGCCTAGAGCTATCTGGTCAATGGCCCTTGAGAGAACAGTATTCCATCTGGCGACTAGATCTGATAGTGATCCACCGGGGACCTCCAGGGGTTCCAGCGCGCGGCTTAATGCCTCGGGTCATCGCGGCTTTTGACGGGCTAGTACAGACCTTGGCCCGATCTTGCCGTGAGGGGGATGTTGATGTCTGCCCTCACAATCAGGTGGTCCGACCAAGGCACTGTCCTGGTATCACGATGATTTGTAGCGAGACCCTGGCTGAATATCAGGTCCAGCGGCCCGCTTGGTGAGTGGGGCTGGTATCTGTCCTGGAGAGGTCGAGGGCGCCCATGTGCATGAGGAATTCTCGTGCATTGGGGGTGGGAGGGACTGCGTCTGGGTGGATGCTGAAGTCCCCAGTATGAGAAACCGGGAAACCTCAGGCCCAGTCAGCAATCAGGTCCTGTAAGGCAGATGTGGCCTCTTTATGGGCCCCGGGGCCCGTAAAACCACCAGGATCCCCGTCTTTCCAAGGGTTGCTCCCAGGCATTCTATGCCGGTCATCTCCGGTGTTTGGAGGACAGAAGTGGCAACAGCGTCCCTTACGACCAGTCCTACTCCCCCCACCCCACCTATAGATCTTGGTCGATGGAAGGCTTGAAGCCAGGGGGCTATCTCCTGGAGGAGGACACAGTCACCGTCCTGGGTCCATGTCTCTGTGATGCATGTAACATCTGGCGCCCTGTTCTGCGATAAAATCTCGCAGGGTGGCCAGCTTATTACAGATCGACCGCGTTAAGGAGCAGAAGTGAGGACCAGGTGTGGCCGGTGTTTGTTGATGGGCGTGGCAGGTGATGGGGCGCAGCCAGGTCGAAGAGGAGCTGCGGCTCTGTTTGGTGGAGGGTGAGTTGTTGACCTTGCCCTCCTCCTGCCCGCCAATTACTGGGATGGGGCAGGCGGAGGCGCTCTGGTGCTGATGGTTGAGCCGAGCGCTGAGTTTGCGTGCACGTCCCGAAAAGGGGGACGTTGGGATGGCCTGTCCTTGATTGCAGACCGGAAGGGTCGTGGGCGGTGGCTGTGCCATGAAAGGGCCGGTGGGGATTCTAATCCTTCGAGCCCAGAAAGTTCTTGTCCTAAAGGGGCCAGGGTTGCCAATCGGGAATTCCTGGAGTTGTTATGTCCTCCTCTCTGGGCAGCGATGCTTCAAGTTGCGTGGCCTGAGCGGTTCCAGGCGTGGGGGTGTTGGGCCTTTCTTGAAGCCCTCTCACCGCGAGGGCCTGTAGATCAGGGGTTTCCTATCGGTTCTGACTGGTCTGCCTGAGAGGAACAAGGGGATGGCGGCCTGTAGGCTGGGGCGGAGCCGTCATTTCGGAGCATGTTCTGGTGGTCGCTCTCTTCCGCCGCGCGCTCAAGGCCCTCCCTGCCCTTCTTTTAGCCCGCCTGGCCTCTCCGCGGCTGTTGGCATCGCATCCGCCCTCAGGTTCACGGGGGTACTTGGGAGTGCCCCTTGGTGTGTCTCCGTCTCCGTCTGCGCCTGTGCCTCCCTCGCTCCATCAGCGGGTGGAGATGGGGCCGATGGCTGGAGTGACAGGCGCTTGCTAGGAGGGGGAGTTAGTTGGGCACTATGGGCCTTTATTGTCAATTGGGCAGTGGAGACAGAGGCCATCTGCCCCCGTGTCTTTTAGAGACTTCACCTGCCCGCACTCACCGTGGATGTGGTGATTCAGGGCTTCTCCCACTACTTCTGGGCTGTCACTCAGTCCTGATGCTGGCTCCGCCCATCACTCCTCCCAGAGTGGCGGTGGTCGCCTCCCACTCTGCTAACGAGGAGGAGGGGGCGGAGACGGCGCGGGCCGCAGGTGCGGTTCGGCGCCCTGGGGAGCGGCGCCATCTTGGCAAGGCCAGCCCAGACCCCGGGTGATGGGGGGGAAAACCGGGCGGCCCTGCGGCGGGGCCGCTCCCGAGCCTTGGCCAGAATGGCCGAGATGCTAAATGTCTCCTCCGGCTCCCGCTGCTCAAGGCATGGCCCAGCGGCTGACCACGGCACCCGGGGACTGGAGCGTCTGGCGGCAGCTCCGACTTCGGCGACTCGCGCGGCCCCGGGGCTTGGCGATCCCGATGGCTCCTGGGACCCGAGGACAGCTCGGTGGCACGCCAGCTTCCCGAGCCGCCGCCGCCGCCGCTGTTCCCGGCTGTCGCCCGTTCCAGGGCCGCCCGGGACCACAGGCAGCCACCTCGGCCCAGGAACGCCAGCGGACAGGCCTCACCCAAAATGCAGTCCCGTCGAGTGGGCCTCAGCTGGCTTCGTGTAAGTTGTTGGTAGAAGGGGGAGACTGAGAAGGCCGACAACATCCTCCCCAATACCGCGAACTGGGTGGCCGCCAGGCGGAATTGAGCCTGAAGGGCCTGGAGGGCAGGGGCTTTCCTTTGGTGAGAGATGGAGGCCCTCCTTGCTAGGCACGCCGATGGTCCATCTCCTCCTTTCGTTGGGGACCTTCCCGACCATCCCAGGTCGGAGGTCTAGACCCCAGGGGTTGCTGGAAGTGTAGACCCAGTAAGGTTGCTAACCTGGCTGGGGCGAAGACGGCGTTTTGATGGAAGCGGTGGAGCTCGCTCTCCCAGCGTCCGACCGCTTCCGCCATCTTGTCCTCAGTCCCCTTCCTCCTCTTAGCTGGCCTTGGGGGAGCAGCAGTGGTTCCTCCTTCTCCTCCTGAGGTGGCAGCAGGTGCATACAGCAGCAGCCAGGAGACAAGAGTTTTAAGGTCTCTACCTCAGTCCCCTTCCTCCTCTTAGCTGGCCTTGGGGCAGCAGTGGTTCCTCCTTCCTCCTCCTGAGGTGGCAGCAGGTAAAGCAGCAGCAGCCAGGAGACAAGAGTTTTTAAGGTCTCTACCTCAGTCCCCTTCCTCCTCTTAGCTGGCCTTGGGGGGGAGCAGTGGTTCCTCCTTCTCCTCCTGAGGTGGCAGCAGGTGCAAGCAGCAGCAGCCAGGAGACAAGAGTTTTTAAGGTCTCTACCCTCAGTCCCTTCCTCCTCTTAGCTGGCCTTGGGGAGCAGCAGTGGTTCCTCCTTCTCCTCCTGAGGTGGCAGCAGGTGTAAACAGCAGCAGCCAGGAGACAAGAGTTTTTAAGGTCTCTACCTCAGTCCCCTTCCTCCTCTTAGCTGGCCGTGGGGGGGGGGAGCAGCAGTGGTTCCTCCTTCTCCTCCTGAGGTGGCAGCAGGGTGTAGCAGCAGCAGCCAGGAGACAAGAGTTTTAAAGGTCTCTACCTCAGTCCCCTTCCTCCTCTTAGCTGGCCTTGGGGGGGGGGGGAGCAGCAGTGGTTCCTCCTTCTCCTCCTGAGGTGGCAGCAGGTGTAAGCAGCAGCAGCCAGGGAGACAAGAGTTTTTAAGGTCTCTACCCAGTCCCCTTCCTCCTCTTAGCTGGCCTTGGGGAGCAGCAGTGGTTCCTCCTTCTCCTCCTGAGGTGGCAGCTCAGTTTGGTCTTTATCGGTCTTGGTTCTTGGACACAGTGGTCTGTGGGGAATTATGGGTTTTGAAGTACTACAAATCCCATTATCCATGGAGGTACTTCAAGTCCCATAATCCATGGTCCACCCTCCTCCAAACTGTAGTAGAATGTAGCGTGGGTCATAGGGGCTCTGTGTGCCAAGGTAGCTTACTGTAAATTCAGGCCATACACAATGTCCCATGAGCTGAGGCCTAGTCAGGAACAGCAAGTTAATGAAGCCTTACTGTCAATTCAGGCCATACACAATGTCCAATGAGCTGAGGGCTAGACAGGAGAATCAAGTTAATGAAGCCTTACTGTCAATTCAGAGCATAAACAGCATTCCATTAAGTGAGGCCTAGTCAGGGAAATTAAGTTAATGAAGCCTTACTGTCAATTTTGGGCATGGTCTGTGATTTTTCTGTGGGAAGTGAATTGGGTGTTTGTGCCTCAGCCCTTTGCCTTATCCTCCTCTGACAGTTTATTATGGTCGAATGTTCATGTGTTGGCTGGCCAGTAGAGGAGTTATGCAAATCCGCCCTTATTGGCAGCCAATCATGTTGTCAGAATGTAGAGGCTGGGAGAGTCGTTGGCAGCCCCGGAGGATGCTGGGAAATGTAGTTTTTTACTCGTTGTTTGGGGGCCTTCTAGGTTTTGGGGAGAAGTTTCTTTGCTACAAACGTACCTTGCTTGAGGCCTATTTCTGTTGGCAAGTTTGGTGTTTTGCGTTGTAAGGTTTCTCTGTTTGGGATAGTCGCTCCATGACGGGAACCCTTTATATAATAGATATGTTTTTAAATGTATTTATACACTCAGTGTGAAACCTGGGCTTGTTTTGATGACCACAACATATATATTACTTCTTCTCACATACTTATACATGGCTATCATGTCTTCTCTCAGCCTTCTCTTCTTCGGGCTAAACATGCCCAGCTCTCCAAGCCGCTCCTCATAGGGCTTGTTCTCCAGACCCTTGTGAAATTTCACCCTTAGTGAAACTTGCTTCCAGATAACTATGGATGTAAGGAAGCTGTTATAAACAGTTCCTGGGGGGTGGGGGAGGCAACTCTAAAAAAAACCCAGTAAAATAGTAAAAAAAATAAACATTTCCAAGTGGAGAGGCTCAATTTGTTTCTTGGAAACCTGTGAACCTGTGAACCTTCAGGCTTCTGATGCTCTGGTTCGCTCACTGCCAATTCACCAATGTGGAGCTTCCGGCTCCTTTGTCTCGGGGAGGATCTTGGGGAGGGAAAGAGGGAGAAAGAGCTGCTAGGAGGGGGAAGAGTGCCAATTTCCTGCTGATCGCTCACGGCACACTACTGTAGCACGGCACACTGGTTGGGAAACACTGGCATAGACATCCCAAAGGCACCAGATCCCAGCTCATATTGGAAGCTAAGCAGGATCAGCCCTGGTCAGTACTTGGATGGGAGACCACCAATGCATCCCAGGCAAGTGCCTTCTGTTACCTAAACCACATGTGTCAAACTCAATGCCTGTGGGCCAACCGGCCTGCCATGCACTTTTACATAATCCCCCAGATGCAGAACTACAACTCTTGTCTTCCTCACCATTAGACAACATGACTAAAGCTGATGGGAGTTGTGATACAGTCACATCTAGAAGGTCTCAGTTTGTTCTGTCTAGTCAAGAGAGAGGGGTATGAATATAAATACAAGGCTTATAAATATGGGTCTGACTTTAAAATATCCATTCAT